>JAHDVE020005280.1:0-162164 GCA_022606495.2 Halesus radiatus | reverse complement strand
AATAGACAAGTCTTTTGGAGACTGATAAAATGGATTATTTAACAAAGCAAAAGTTAGTTTTATCTAAATAGCGATTTTATCATGTAAATAAGGTTAATTCATATGGCTTCAATATACTCATTTGCCTAGATCGTGTTTTCTTTTGAAATTATTCGTGGAGTTGTGCTGTTCGCCGATTCAATAAATCAGTCGCCTCACTCCCAGTAGCTGTTTGTGAACGAAGTCTAAAATGATAAATTCAGCCAATTTGATATGATTAGCTATTCGCCAACACTCGAATAACTGTAATTAACGTTATAACGTTATAAAATATGTATGTATTATCTCCATTGATAGAAGTACACATCGCGCCCCGTCTTTAAATGTGATACAATAAAAAAAAGTCATATTTCGTATTTTTATTGCAAAACTGATAAAAATAAGTTTATCTTTGATCTTCAAATAATGTGACGCGAGTGGGTTTCCACAATTTACCGCCAAACAACGCCAGTCTCACTGTGAATTAATTCTTCTTCCATTATTTATTTTGCTGGAGGAAAACTTATAATAGTGTCACATCTCAAGTTGAGTTTCTTTATTCGCATTGTTTAACTACCTGATTTTGCGTTGTGTTATGTTTTGTAATGCTGTTAATGTTTTTACAAAATCATTACTCAAGATATTACAATGATTAAATTCTTGAAAACATGTCGCAACCTAAAACCTTGTTTTGATTCTCGTATTTTTTTCTCCATATAAATGCATACATTGGGATATATATATTTATTCTTTTTTACATATACGAAAACATATATTTATTCCGAGGAACTTGGATTTTCATCCTACAACACCTACCACCTTGACAGAAATCCAGCCACTAGTACTAAAACCAGAGGAGGGGAAGTTCTCATATCCATTACGAAATCATTGCAATCCACTCGACTGCTTTGTAAACATCTAGATGTGGAACAGGTATTCGTTCGTCTTACTAAAAACAAAATTCGGTAAAATTCTACTGGGATGTGTCTACATTCCTCCTGGATCCAACATCAGTCTACAGAAACCACATTGATTACGTCGAAACCTTTAAAAATAAATACCCTGATGCCAGAATGATTTTATTTTGGTGACTATGATACCCCTAGCTGGATGAATAAGGACTCCAATAACAACTTAGGTCTGCCAGAAAATGCTCTTGAAACAAAGTTGCTCTCTCTACTCATACACCAAGTCAACAAAGTATTCAATACTTACAATCGACTGTTGGACTCAGTGTTTTCTAGCGATCTCTCTGTTCATATTGTTAAATCAGTTGACGAGCTCCTCCCCCTGGACTGCCACCACTCCGCTCTAAGCATTATGACACCTTACCTATAATTTTCCAAAGCTGACTATCCTAACATGAAACAACACGTTGCTAATGAAGACTGGTCATTTCTTTATTGCAATAATAATATTAATTAAAATCTGGAAATATTTTACTCAATTATTAATAGACCCATTGATAACTTTGTACCACTTTCGCACTTCAAAGACTAACTATAAAGAATCGAACTCCCTTAATGACTATAAGACTTTTCACAACTATAGAACAAACTAAAAACTGTCAAAAAATTGTATTTTAATTATTTAGTCATTGTAGAAAATAATATTAACATAACCTAAATGAAACATGTAAACGGAAAAAAACCACAGAAAACAAAAAAGATTTCAGTCGCATCTGGGACCCGAACCCAGGACCTCTGCCTATCCGGGGCAACCGCTTAACCAACTTAGCTAATGAGACCAGTTCAATTTATGTCATCTTTATCGATATCATACCTCAAATTCAAGATTTGTTAATATTATTCTCCATTTTTTATCCTATATTATTGGCAGCTATCTTTGTAATGAAAATGTATTTTCTGTCGTGTTTTTCCGTTTTCATGTTTCATTTAGGTTGTGTTAATATTATTTTCTACAATGATTAAATATTAAAATAAGGTTCTTAAATCTCAATAAAAATAATAAATAATTAGAAATTGAGTATTTTAATTATATTAAGAAATCGAAAAATCTGTTCCCTCTAATATACAAAACTTTTTTAATCATGTTAACTCTCTAAAAAAACAAACAAGATTTACCCATTTCAATGCACCTCAAAGAAAATCGTAGTCCTGATATGAAAGTAAAGGTTAACTATTTCGCTGACTACTTCAAAAGTGTCTATGACGAAGATATCCCAGTCAATTATATACCACCTTAACGAGAGCATACATATCCCCGCCATACACATCAATTTAAACCACGTTAAAACTAACATTAATTCTCTAGACAAAAACAAGAAGGCAGGACCCGATAATGTGCATCCCAATATCCTTATAAATTGTATTGCTTCACTGGCTGAGCCGATTTGCTTATTGTTTAATCAATCCCTTAACACAGGTTGCTTCCCCAACATTTGGAAACGTTGTTATCTGACGCCTATATTCAAAAAGGGAAATAAATGTGATATAACTAACTATAGACCAATATGTATCCATAATACCGAAACTTTTTGAAAAACTATTACTAGATAAAATTCCTCCATATATTAATCTCATTGTTCCGAATCAACGTGGATTTTTGTCGGGCAGATCAACTTTGACAAATCTCTCATATGAAAACTATATATCGAACGCATTAGCTAACAGAACTCAAGTCGATTCGATATATTAAGGCCTTTGACAAAGTATGCCATAAAATTCCCCTAGTTAAACTACGTAAGCTCGGTATTGATGGAAAACTATTAGACTGGTTCTCTAGCTATCTGTCTGATAATGATAATAGGTGATAATAGGTTTTTCAAAATAAGTCAACCAGTTATTTATCCATATGAACTTTTTAATTTAACCCTTACCTCTGTCGACGAAATTAATGACCCGGAGCGCTATTCTGGTTCTTTTTAAGGAAGATTCCTTATCCTTTTTCTTAGGCTTAAAGACTTCTTGTTTAACTGCGAAATTCCGGAGTCTAAATACAAAGGTAAAAAAAAATACAAATTACACGAATTTTGGATAAGGTATGTAGAGTTCACGATTTATTGTAAAAAATAAAAAATAAGAATGTAAATATGTAATGAAAATGTTGACGTTAACTCTATGTGAGTGTGTACAAAATTGTAGTTAAAACGTTTCAACATCTAGATCATATGGCCATAATTTTAAACATTTTCTACAGAATGTAATATTTTATTAGTAATTTGTATTTGTTTAGGTAGAAGATTAAATGTACGTGGATCAATAAAACTGCCATGTGTTTGCATTCATTTGGTACTAGTTTGAGGGATATAAAATACATTTACTTGAAAATTTTCTTTTCTAACTTAGGCGGCTTAATTCAAAGCGTTGTGTTTTTATCTCTGGTACTATCGATTGAATTGACATCGATTATTTGAAGAATTTACATCGAAATAGCAACCTCGATTGTGCTCATCGTTACGGCTAAATAACAATGCTACAAATTAATTGTGTGATAGCTATTTGGGCACTTGATATACTTTTTCTTTGTTAGATGCTTACGACGTTGTTATGAACAAACAAGACGCTTTATTAGTATTACCTAATTAGTTTGCTTCAGAACACGTTGATCAATAGGGGGAATCTTCTCCCATTGTCTCTCCAATAGGTCGCAAATCGTAAGATGTAGCTTTTGAGAACTGGGTGTTGTGCCCCTAATTCAGTAATTACAACAAGAAAACGGTCCATCCTATCCCCTTAAATAATAATAAGTAGGTTACTTTGACTCTATTCTTCTCCGGACACGTTAATGGTCACCATTACTACACAAAACTCGATGTTTCATCATCTCTGATGTGTCGCATTTGTAACAGGAATGATGGATCGTAATATTCTAGCACATGCTTGTTATTATGTAAATACTGTGCTACTTTCGTAGCTAACATATTATTACTTGAAAATTATAAGAATCATATCCATGAAAACAAAGTTGTTAGGTATTTTCTTGCTCAGTGGAAAATAGATATCTTACTGTTTCTGGAAAGGTGGTATAAAAATAATATTTTGTATCCAATAACCCTTCCTTTTTTTTCCCGAGGGTTTTCTAGCACCGTGAGAGAATGGTTAATAATTTTAAGTTACGTAAAGCAGTGGTCCCCAACCTTATTGTCACCGCGGACCGGTCACGTTTGATAATTTTTCCCCCGGCCCGCCGGGGGGGGGGCACACATTGGCCATAGGATTTTAAGTGCTGTGGTGGCATTCTCAGGGTATTCCGCCATGACTTTAATCCGGAATACCGGCAGAGTTGTTGTCTCGAACATAGTTTTTAAGGCTGCTGTCATTTGCAATATCCAGCATTTGATTTTCTTTCGTATGCATGCTAGATTCGCCTGGTTTGTTGACATTTTTTTAAGCAGGCCCTTGCGCGGCCCGGTACCATTTGATAATTATTTTAAGCTATATAATTGACGATTTTTTCAAAAAATTATTTTGATTTTTAAGCAGGCGGCGCGCCCAGTACCATTTGGTCCGCGGCCCGGTGGGTTGGGGACCACTGACGTAAAGCGACGACCGTACCGTGCGTGTGCCTGTTCAAGTCAACATAATATCACTGTGTCTTAATCACTGTTTTTCGTAATATGTGTTGTGTCGCCGCGGGTGAAAATTTCTGCCATAGTATCAATCGAGCGTTGATTGATCTATAAATTTTTGAGATTTCCTTTTATGGCATTCAAATGTTTCACGATTGTGAAGATATGCCATTCACCATTGCATATATTACATTTTGCATATATGCATCATGTTGAACACGCTTCAAAAGATAATTTATTTTTACGTGTGTCGTTTAATTATACCTTGTTACCGAGTGACAAGAACGCCAAGTTGAGAAAGAGGACGCTGGAAGAGTACTATTGATACGTGCCCGAAAGACGGAATGTTAGGCTTGCTCCATGTGTATGCCACTTTATGCAAGAAAGAGTTGTAAAAACGAACCCACGGAGCCGACATCGACTGAATTATATGGTTTCATTCTGCAAAGTTAACCGTGTCGAGCTGTTCGTAGTTCATCTTCAGTCACGTATTGCGTAACGTTTACCCGGTGCATCTGTCTCCGTTCTGAGTGGCTGAATAATAAGTAACACGGCGATACTAATAATAATCTACCGAGAAGTAACACAGGCTGTAAACTGTTGTAAACAAGGACCGTGCCAACATTGCGTGGCCCGATTACCGCCGTGTCACTGTGTCAGTTGTTGATGATGATTATTATTATTATTATTTTATTATTTATTTTATTTATTATTATCTCTGAAACAAAGGATCAGAACAAGGTACAAACAACTATAGCAATAAAATAACGGTTCACGGATCTGCCATCTCACAAATCATCCTCTAAATTATTTTACCCTCAACTAACAACGAATAGGATGGCAATAGCGATCACCAAAGATGTATTATCACCTATTAAGGGCATCCGAAACATGAGTCAACGTTACACGCTCACTGGTGTCGTTAATTTAAATATTGAGATAATTTGTTTGTTGGCGGGTGTACATACGGAATATGAAATGATTGCTTATGTAGGTTTATAGCCGATTTCCTTCCAAGGCACACATTATTTTCTTATTAAGTTTCTTGAAGGAATTCAGATTTAAACCTACACGAACAATGGAAAATCTTTTCTTTGCACGATCATTATTTTTATACCCACGATTTCATACAGGTTATAGTTGCCATTAAACAATAAATAATATTTTGGACGGTATTTAATCGTTAACAAATAACAACACCTTTGACACAATATGTGTGAATATATGTTATGAACGCATCTGTCACAAAGATAAAACAATTCAATTGATTCTTAAGTATTATTTAAAGTGCCCCGAAGACGGTCAATATATTCGTTAATTCGCGACGAATAATCTAGACAAGTGCGAACAAGTATCAAGCAACAGTTGCACACTAATGGATATGTCTGATTACATTATTATAGTCACAAATGATTTTATACACTTTATTTTGCCCTTTTGACGGCTTAATTATTTATTTGCTAGTTGGGTATTTGTGTTGTGCGTTGTGTGGACTGTCTGAACTCGCACATTTGATAATTGACCGTCTTCAACAATTTCAAATTGTAATAATATGGCGACGGTAGGTACTCGCGTTTGCTAAATACGTCACATTGTTTATCGCTCTCAGTAATGCAATTCAGCACCTTCCTCGCGACGATGACACGATAACACACTCGCGGCTAGCCACGGCGGATATCAGCATGGTGTGATCCTAACTCATGTAATTTATTATAATTCCCATTTTACGGTTTTCTTCTGCGATGATGACAAATAATAATAATATGACTGTTGTTTGCAACTTTTACGCGTCACGTGACAGAATCTACCACGCGATGCCCGTAAAACTTTTGTATTCGAAAACGAACTCACCATGAATGTTGTCACACCGCGGTAGTTGGGTTACGTACTTTTTGCACAATGGGCTTATCATCATCTATTCATTATTTGAAAAGAGAAAGCAAGTAGATAAACACAATAGTGTTAGTTCATAATACTTGCCCTACACTCGAAACTACACAAAGCGAGAGTACAGTAGATACAAAGATAGCTTTTCAATTTAAAGTTGATCACCGTTCGTTGAAGTGGAAATGGACTAATAATAGCGATAATTAACTAACGCAATTAATAATAATTCAAGCAATAACTGCGCGGTACGATAGTCAACGCGTAGCACTCGCGCAAATAAACAGATACATAATATGAACATTGTCAAAAACCTCGTTGTAAAGTATTGATTTTTTGTCTCGGGTAAGTGTTTTATCTTACTAGTCGATTTAAATACCATTTGCAGCCAATTTATAAATGTTCAGTGGTATCTACATCATATCATGTGATTTATCTTTGATTTCCAACATCATTTTAAAACGTAATACCATCGATGTCGCGAGTGTCGGAAGTATCGTGTGGTGCCCGGACGCTGACGTGTGGCGCCATGGGCCGGGCACCGGCGCTACAGGCAGCGGGCAGCGGGCAGCGGGCAACGGGCAACGGTCAGGCGCCACCGACACTCGGCGCCTCGGCAGGTCGGGCAGAGCTGCGCAATCACAAGTCTTGCCTTCATAATGCACTCGGTACTCGTTCGACCGTGCCCGACTTTATTATATTTATTCAAGTGTAAATGACCCCTTGAGATTTTAATCATTCACCCACAACGTGATTTGTTGAATTAAGATTAGCGTTGTGTATATTTCAACTGGTTCATTATGTCCCAACTTAATTGTTTTTTATTTTATTTTTATAGTGGTTTACTCCTCCCCCTCCCTTCACATATATTTTTGTCCCCTTCTCGGCAATGCATCCTTGAGGATCACAATGGACGTGCTCAGCCAATGGTAACCACTCTAGAAGTCACCATGTTTGCTATAAGCCGTTGCCCTATTGGACAACAACAATAATTCGTCAGTGTTTTAATTTTAGGGGTGCGACTGTAGGTATTGAACTGCCACGAGAGAAGAAACTGTTATTTTACGAGATGCTAATTAGTAAACATGGTGCTGATTGTTAAGTTTATATATAATCAAATTCCTTGTAAGATTTTCACATTCAAATGCATTCTCAATTAGGATGTGCCAAAATCGAGTCCCACAGATTAATTGACCTCAAAATTGAGAAGTTGGCAGTAAACATCAGGGTATATGAAAGATGTAATCAAATATATATAAATACCCTCTGATTGATCAAGATTTGGGTCAGCTATTTTGTTTCACTCGGTCATTTTAGCTAGCCAAATTAGTCAACACCCCCCGATGTTTACGTCTCACCTTGCAAATTCTCAAAATAAATGTGTACAATTACTGTGGTGGTGACTTGTGTTACTCAAGTAAGGAACATTAAATAAATTGGCAAGTATTGTTTGCTTATTTTAAATGCCAAAGAAGCATTATCAGTGTTGATAAATTTTATAAAAATCCCAATATCAAAAACAAATTATGGTTAATTTATATTAATCTTCAATGGCTCTCCTGAAACCAATAGTATGCTGCATAGTTTATTTCAGAGTAGTCAGTTTGTAAATGACTGCAAAACTTGGCGATAAATGGCTTCTTTTAAATACATTTGCTATCCCTTTTTTATAACATCAATCCCCTTAACGTAGTTGGTTGTCTTCTCAGAGTCGGATTCAATTTAAAGCGATTATTTTTCCGTTTCCCAGATTTGATGTTGATTGTAATGTAAATTTGTGAATCTTATAAAAATTGCCCTACAGCTGTAGTAAAGAAAATTTTATTTAAAAAAATCATTACCAATAATTCCAAATATCTTTTGAGGAAGAAATGCTCTATTCATGTTCGTCATTATCAATTTTTTCTGATCTAAAAATTGTTATTACGAAATAAAAGCTGTAAGAGTTAAATACTTTATCACTTTTATATTGGTAATATTTTAGCTTTAAATAGACAACAAAGATCTTTTCCGTGAGTCATGCTGATAGTGAGTAGAGCTTTGATAAACAATTGTGTATTTTTAGGCAACCAATTCAAACATTTGCATACTTTATCTACCGCAGTGCACAAATGTTGCTTGCTATTTCATCATACTGACTACTTAATACTGATGAGCCGCTTTCAACCTTCCTAGCTTCTTTAATTTCTCACAACCATTCTTAACTGTTTCTCCGCAGAGGTAGGCAGAGAGGATAGACCCCACGCACAACTCTTTCAATTTTTACATACTCTAAGAAAAATTAACCATTAACCCCTTCAGTAATCATAAAAAAAAAGAAAAAAAAACACCCTTTTTATGAATGAATTTTATTTACTAATCATATACTCGTATGTCCTCTATAAAAGCCATTTTGGGCCCACAATGGGACTGAAAGTTGATATTATGGTGCATCTGTCTTTTGTCTCTCTTCCACATACCATAAGTCGTATTTATTTTCGCAGGAGTATATTCGGGAGTGATCTTTTCTGCATGTAAAGCTTGCCCGAGTTTCTGGAGACTCGGGTGTGCGTATGTTTGCATATAAAAGCCGCCTTAGTATTCTGTACTCGGGCGTGGTGGTTAAAGAAAATAAAATGTACATTTATTTAGTGGCTTGTCATGATTATAATATAAACGAATATGTTAGAAAATAAAATAATTCATGATCAATATGTATTTTTTCCATAAATTTGCGAATATTTTTTTTATATTATAATCGATCTGCATTGATAAATTGTTTATATGCGATAAATTTACACTTTTTAGTAAGATAATAAAGAAGGCATTTTCAAATAGTCAATTAACAATTCATTCCCGAACTTGAAAACTACACACAGCCTACCTCTGGTCATAGATCAATGCACACCACTGGTAAACACCTACAAAAACATGTATTCCGAAAAATTCACATAGAATTATATAAGTAAAATCTTGGAAGTGGAAGGAAGTTTTCGAATTCTGTATTGAAGAGAAAACGAATCTATGGTTGCCATTGTCGTAAACCATGCTAAGAAGCTCTTTATAAATTATTTATATCTGCCTTCTATCTATTCAAAATAATGTCCCGGGCGGGTGGTGTTTCTTTATTTCGTATACAAATCTACAACTTTATTCCGAGCTTCATGAAATTTGGACACTTAACTTTCGAAACAGGAGGAAGGTCACTGTCTACACGAGATTTCTAAAAAAACACCCCTTTCCCATCCCTTAAAGATTTTTTTTTATCTTTTGATGAAATTTTGCACATCTGCCGTTCAAAATAAGAGGAAAATTACTGGGTAGCGGCAGCAGTAGCGGTAACACATCACAACCTCAAAACATTCCTCCAACCCATTCATAACCCCGATCAACGTCGGATTCTTCAACTAGTGCATATTATATAAATAAGTGTAGCTAATAATAAATGAATACTCGTTTGAGATGTAATAAATTAATCTGATATGTTTTTTACTTATATAAATTTACAAATTTTCTTCAAATCTTTTTTGTTGTCAGTAGATTAGTTAGTAACTAGAAGTATAAAAACTGTTATGATGTCCTTCAATAATAATAAAATTGTTATTATTTTTTTAATCTCTTTTCTAACCACTTCGTAAAAAGTCTTATTCTACCGTGTATAAGTCGACTATATCTTCCTTTTTATATAAGTGGCCTTCAATAACTAGCTTAGGTTTGTAACGGTGGAGCTACCTCCAGGTGGCGCTAGCCCAGCGATAACAATTCTTATCGACCGGTGAAGTAATAAAAACAATCGTACGGTACGTATTTCGTTTATAAATCATATTATTGTATCAGTCATGACCGAAACTTGTTTACATGTATTATTGTGACTTCAGGAAGCTCCTAAAACCTCTCGGTAATTATAGCGGACTATAAAAAACTAAAAACTTTTTTTTACATTCTAGTTTCTGTTTTATTTCAACCTTATTCTCAACTTCTACACTCCCCGTCAGTCCATACATAGCATAATGTAATACGTTATATATTATATTATATTGAAAACGCAAACACCGATTCAGAGCATTGAGACGCAGAAAGCGATTACCGTAAACGGTGATACGCGATCTGAAGCAACCCACTGCTTAGCGCGGCGTACCTGAACCTGACGTTCATGTGACTGCATTAGTAATTAACCAACTTTTTAAACATTTACGTCATTTGAAAATAATAATCTGCCATTTATGAGGGGTGGATAGACTGTTCGTTTATCCACCCCTCATAATATTATATTTCTTATTAATATTGACACCACAAAGTAATTATACATTTGTTGAAGAAATTATTCTATTATGTTTGTACTAAGATTTTAAAATCTTCATTTGGGAGGTATGTTTTCAGGTTTTCACGGCCAAAAGTATTTTCTTGAATAGTTTTTGGGATATTATGCCGTGTTGCGCTTCCTCCTCCTTTAGCCAACGTTTCGGACAGCGTTACCGTACCGCGCCCAACACGGTATCATTTCTACACACATAAATCCATACTGCACCACAATCTATACATCTGCCTTGATGATGGACACTGTAACGCTGTCCGAAACGTTGGCTACAGAAGGAGGAAGCGCAACACGACATAATACCCCAAAAACTATTCAAGAAAATACTTTTGGCCGTCCCCCCTTCGGCCTTTTGGCCTTCCTCATTTCTATTTGTACACCTGCTCTGATTTAAAACGTTAGCTCAAGGAGGAGGAAACCTCTCAGCGGAAAATATAAGTTTTTTTCTCGTTGTTTGTCCATGCGCTGTTTTTTTGTTTTGTTTACTAGCGACCGCCCGTACTGTCTCGCGCACTATATTAAGTCGGCGCGGTGCATCCATTATTATTCTGACTTTCGGGAGAATGTTTTTGCCAACATAATAATTATACAAGGTCATTAGATATTTTCTGCCGGTGTTATCGAGGCGCAGACTGAGCGGATGGTTGTGCGCCGCTATCATTCGTGCTACCTACCAAGTATTTTTCCATGATTTGGTTATATATAGATATCAAAATCGGCGCCTTGATACTTATTCGATCACATCAATGATAATAATAATAATAGTTGGATGATTTGTATAGCGCCGTTTTTGTGAAAAATCACCTCAAGGGCGCTGTACAAATATTTATTAACTAATTATGTACAAACAGATAAAAACATACTTACCTGGCAGGTCGCTTCAGATGAACACAGTTCTATTAGGAAATTTATTTAAAGAGATGATAGTTTTACATGGTTATTTGTTGCTCCTTTTCTGTTGATGTTTCATTTATTAGATGATTGGTGGCACAAGATGAGTTGATATTTATTAAATTGTTGGTATTAATTTTTAGGACTGGAAAGTATTCATAAAATGAATTTTAGGACTCGAAAATATCTATAAAATTACCTTAAAAAGCGTAAGAAGCTTTAAATAAATATTAACGTTTTTTAATATTTATTTTACACTTTGGTTATTTACAGTGTTGCGGGCTATTCGCATTTGCGCACCGATGCGTGAATTTTTAATTTAATTTAATTTTTTTATTTATTTATTTTTATTTATTTAATGACTTTAGTTAAGTACTAACCGGCTAGCCTAGGTAAGCAATTTACAGGTGAATTTCTTCAATTTATGGATACGATTGTCTGAAAAGATGTGTTTTAAGTTTAGTTTAATTTAATGATGGGAATTTCCAAAAACCAACAAAATTTACCTTCTATAAAAATAAATACTCGTTAAAACAAAGTTTTATTGTTTCATTTAATGATACTACAATAAATAACCCTCGCCCGCAAAAATGTTCCCCACCCCTGCACTGAAGTGAAAATTTTCTAAATATCAAGCAATCCGTGAAACTTCAAATATTTCATTCTTGCTCACTGAAAAGGAGTCTATAACGGGAAAAGTTATTAATACAATTTCGATGATTATTTAATGAATTCTTGTAATTAATTCTATTCATTTTACCAACCATCCCATGAGAGAGCTTTCAATGCATACATAAAACGCTGGTACAATAATCTCAGGATTCAAATGACAAAACATATCAATTCGGAGGAATATTATAATGTAGTCATTTGCATGTATACATTGTTTTCCCTGAACGTTTCAAGGTTTATTCTCTCTTTAGTTATTGCACCTACTTAAATAAAGTTTCTTTGAAAGGGGTAGGTGCTTATTATTGATGTATTTAATGATTTCAAGTTAAGTATTTTGTTGCCACAAAGTAGAATTATTTAGTGGGTTTTTATCGGGCTCTTTCGGCTCCAAGGAATTTCGGTGAACAGTGAACAACCGAACATAAACAGTGTTTTACGCCTTTCTGCCCTTTCGCCGCGTTTAACCTTAGCGCTGGCACATCCGACCGTTTTACTACAAGAACATAATAATATGCTGAATAACTGAACAGCTCCCACCACCTCCTTCTCGGTGTAGTATTTACGTGTTAATTATTCTGCTTGTCATTTCCGTAAACAATAGTATTAACCTGGTATACTCGAACACACTTAAACAGTCGTAAGGAACAGCAGCACCTCTAGCGGCGCTGACACCCTGCAAGCTAGATGCGCCCTACGCTCGGCGAATGAAATCAATAATGCGAGTAGAAGAAAATGTCAGCGTCGTTCACTCGTTCTGATGAGGGACCACCATTCGGAATCGAAACTTTGCTGTAAATGTTGTTTAGTTAGCTTAATTTGAATGACGAAATACTTCCCAACCTTTCTCTCCCTCGTAATCTCCGCTTCCTTCAGCCCCATAACAGTCCCTAAATGGCTCTTTCCACTATCTCCGGGCGGTTCAGTCACCGTCCAGGGTGAAACGCATAGAATAAAAAACGTTACCAGCTTTACTTTATTCATAATTTCTTCAAAAGATTGGTATTCAGGCGTCATTATTAATAAATTAATAAAAGTAACATAAAAATATATATAAAACTTTCGATTACGAAACATGTTGATATGTATATATTAATTGATTACAAAGGAATTTTTAATTAATTTATTACATCTTTCATTTTGCTTTGAAGAGTTTTATTCACAATGTACATTTATTACTTAATTTTATTTACATAATTATACTTGTAGAATTTAATTTAATTTTAAGAACGCTAGTGAATGACACGGATGTCTCGAAACTGGTAGCAAATAAATAAAAATAAAAAATAAATTTCGAAGGAAGCAAACACTTTGGGGTGTGACATTATATATCAGTTGTCTAGGCACCTCCGTGGCTGCCGGCTGCGTTTTATAGTCGCTCCTGATTTATCTCGGAAATATTAGGAAGTTATTAATTTTCTCGGTGTAAAAATAGCATAAAATAACCGCAATAATTTTTAGGTTACATTTATAAAAATCATATAATTTTAGTGTGGCCGTTTCGGGCTTAAATCAAGTTTATAATAAAAAATCAAATAAAAACCCAAATATTTTAAGTTCAAATCTTTCACGTTGTTCTAAATTAACCCAAAAGAATCGGTCATCGGCCGAAGGCGTTCGCCACATGTGCTTGTTAAAAGACCTTTGCTTGTTAAAAGTGTCCCAGAGTGAATGATTTACAATGTTATTCTTTGAACTATGGTGATTGTAAACAATATACGACTGAGCTAGACAACTCAAACTCAAACTTAATGGTGAATGTGCTATTTTGGAGCCTTTAATAGCTGCAAAGATATAATTGTATAACCTTGAACGTTGTACCACAACCGCAATCCGCAAAATTAGATTTCATGGCTACCGAGAAAGGCGCAATAGGAAATAAAAACATTTGACGAGAAGATCTTCTGCTGTCACGGCGACCTGAGTTCTGACCTCCAGTTCACTGAGCAGATCCGGTGCATCATGCCGCGCCCGACAAGGCTGCTCTGCGACCTGCTGTGGCCCGACCCCGACAAGGATACCACCGGCTGGGGAGAGAAATAGACGACACGCTGATGTACTCTTTCCAGATCCTGAAGCCGGCCGACGAGCGCCACCTGGCGTACGGGCAAACCAACACCAACAAAGACAAAGAAGATTGGAAGAAAGGATCAGTACCCCCGGCCCCAGTCCCCACCCGCCGCCCAACTTCACATAACTCCTATCATTTGTATTAGCGTCTTGCAATATATCATAAGAAATAAATACAGTTAGATTCTTCTTTTTTCTTTTTTTTCAATTAAACATGTATGAAAACTTAGACCAAGCCGTATTTAATTTTGATAATCTAACTGCATCTCTTTATATGTATGGTCTATAAATAATGTGTAATGATAGTGTCCAAAAAAAATAAAAATGAATTAATATAGGAATAATGTACGAATAGGAAGTAAGATTTGTACAGCGCCCTTGAGGTGATTTTTCACAAAAACGGCGCCATAAAAGTCATCCGATTATTATTATTATTATTAAATAAAAAAACACAATTAGTAAAACACCACTTTTATTGAATTAATAACGATGGCCAAACAGGTTTCGCTTCATCAGGGCTTATTATTAACTAAAGATAATTAGATACAGGCACATATATATATATACATAAAACAATGAGTGAAAGAGATACAAAATGAAAGAAAGAGACACAAATAGAGTAGGAGGGGACACATTATTTAGGATGGATAAGTGGGGGGGGGGGAGAAAGGAACAACTAAGATTACCGGAATAAATTAAGTATGGGGGACTATTGGTTAAATTAATTTGGTTATTAATAATGTTTAAATCATTATTAACGGCTTTTTTGATCTCGAGGGCTTCTAAATTGTTTAATCTTATTCCATTTCCATTTTTATGTAATATTTTAGTTCCCGAGTTTTTTATCGAATGAGTGATTTGATTCTATTAAGTGATTCGCGAATTCTGAAAAAGCATTATTATTTAGCCCTGACGAAGCTTCGGTGAAGTGAAACCTGGTTGGCGATCGTTATTAATTCAATAAAAGTTGTGTTTTACAAATTGTGTTTTTTCATTTAATAAATAAAATTTAGTAACAAATGTACATCGTGAATAAAAGTCTTCAAAACAAAATGTCCAGAAATTGTTACATAGTTAATGTCCAAGAAATACAAAATATTACTATATTCAGTTCACCCTTTCCCTCCCACCAATTATTGTGATTATCTTGTCTACCTATTCCGATTTGTCTATGCTTATATGTCATTATTTTCCGTATACATTCTATCCTGACGAAGAAACCATTGGTTTTGGAACATGTGGGTATTTATTTCTTTGAATAGTGGTTTAAATAAAATAATTATTTTATATCTTATTATTTTTTGTATTACTTTGTAGATATCTTTATATTAATAATGACGCCATAAAGTGAAAACCAATCGTTCGAAGAAATTATGAAATAATTTATTTTCTTTCAATTTAAAATAGTGCCACGAAGACATTTAATTTATTGAAGAAGTAACCAGCTTTATTTATACCTCTCTCTATTCTTATTTATAATAGCAAGAACATAGTTGGACAAAGTTACAGGTGATGTCAAGTAAATTCCGTTCAATTTGGCAACTTTACTAAAGAAACAAAAAACTGTTTATTTCTTAAACTAGTGGGTATAAACTTGAGAAATTTGAAGTATCCTTTGTATCTACTTAACATGCAAAATGTACGTATGCAATAATTTTTTTTAAGTTTTCTTACAAAATTAAACAGTGATAGTACAATTTTGAACTGCTTTTGTTTAAAGTATGTATTAAGAATCCTAAGATTCGATCGAGGATTTAAGTCATGAATCGCAAATAAATCGAAAATTCCGCCTATTCTAATATTTTTTTAAATTTCAATTACTTATTGATTTTTTTTTTCTTAATTTTTCCTTTCATTCGATTTTTTATTAACTTATAATTTACATTCGGATGTAAGGTTTTCGTAGTAATATGTATTTAAAAAAAAACACTAGAAGGTGGCTTTCATATCTCAATTTGTGAAGGAATGGACTTACGGATTTTACTAATGAAGGTTACGATTTATTTTGAACTTTTTCCAGCATTAGGAGAAAGTATTTCTATTCATGACCCGCCTCGAGCATTACTTTAATGTGACTGTCACGCGTCCCTCTAGGACATTCCCAACAGCTTCAGTATACTCCCGCATCAAATATGAATCTAGTTTGCTCGTTTGTTTAGTTTAATTGATTGATTAGTCACAGGCAGCAAGACGCATAAGTTTTCCTTTAACCATGATTGATGATGGATCGATTTACCCTTCTTGCGTATTTTATATCAATGGTAACTTATGTGTATAAGTGCCTACCCGTATCGAGTATCACTAACCCGTTCCAATATAATCCGTACAATGAGTAGGTACTTATACCTAAGTTTTTCTTGTCTCAATTTTTTATCTCTTTTATCTTGATCTGCAGCCCGAGTTCAGGGAAAGGACAGTATCGTTTGCAGAAGATGTTTTATTGTAGAAGCAATGAAACGCAGTCTACCATATTCCCATTACCTTGAAGGCTTTATTATGTACACCTATATCTATGTAGGTATATATTTGAGAGTTGCATTGTTCTCGCCGATTGATTTTCTGGCAATGCAATAATTGAAGATTGTTCAATTTGACATTTAAAGCAATTACCGATCCTGCCCGTTTGAGAAGTGTGAAATTGACTTATAATGGATGTAGATTATTGTTATGTTCTCTTTGTGGGATTTTCAATCAATAAAGGCAACAGTTCAATATCTACTTGGTATTTTAGTAAGCAACCGATAATATCATCTTTCTGTATACGTATATATAAAGAAGAGTGTCCCGGACGCGTATTTATAAAACCTATACCGTTTAAGTTACGGCGAGGACTGAAATAGAGTAGGTTTTCTAAGCGCTAAATCAATGACAACAACCTATATAGATTCAGTTACAGCGAGGACTCAAATATATACCTGTTATGTAACACTTGTATATAATACTATACCTGTTATGTAACAGTTCTTCATTGTTGGCTTATATACTTTTAACTGGAATTACAGAAATACAAAAGATATTATACCTACTAGCTGTAGTAAACAGATAAGTCTAGTCTTTAATAGTTAGTTGTTGGACAATAAGATCATAAAATAAAATAAAAGATTAACTGGAAAAATTACATCACCGATCATTACACGTGTATATTTTTGTATGAAAACATAAAACAACACAATCGCCACAAAAAAGAAAAAGAAAAAAAGACTGGCTAATTTTAGTGTTACAGACTGTATCGATGGTTACAGATTATTAATTCAATAAGGTATAGCACAGAAAAATACATATATGCATGCCACATACATGCTTGCAAATATCTATTACAAAATATATATTTTTAAATACAATGATACACCGTTATTTGTTAGCCCTAACAAAACCCACTCCATTTCAGTCCTCGCCTTGACTGAATTGGTATAAGTTTTGTAAATACGCGCCCGGGACACTCTTCTTTAAATATATATATAGAAAGATAAATATATGTTATTATCGGTTGCTTATCAAAATACTCGGTAGATATTGAACTGCTGCCCTTATTGAGAGAAAACAAAATAACCCACATAAATTTGATACATTCATTTAACGATTAAAACAATAAAATGTATAATCAAACACGCCGCAGTGTTTGGAAAATTGGTGGCAATTTTTTGTGTGAAACTGTCTGGAGCCAGGGGGGCTATGACTTCCACAATTGAGATATGTTGTGAGAGTGAACCTGTAGGGAGACGACGAAGATAGGAAAGAGTATTGTGGGGAAGTACCTATCTATTCATATCTGGTCACCAAACACGGCTAATTCCATTTCAATCAACGTTTCAATTCTGAATGGTGGTCCTTTTTCACCAGGGCGATACTGAGAGTATCTACCACTATATATTAATTGTTGAATGCATGATAACCAATTGCAATTTCATCGATTACTAGCCGAAGTACCCTGCGTTGCCCGGGGTTATGAATGGTTTGGAGTAAAGTTTTGAGGTTGTGATGTGTTTGCCTCTTATTTTGAAAGTCATGTGTGGAAAATTTCATCAGGAAGTACTAAACTTTTGCTTCGAGGATTGGGAAAGGGGAGTGGGGGTGGTTTTCCTAATCACGTGTAGACGTGTCACGTGTGCAAAATTTTATTAAGCTCCGTATAAAACTGTACATTTGTATAAAAACTAACCAACATACACTCTTCATTTTTAAAATATTTATTTACATTGGGTACATTTGTATTTGCAAAACATAGTAATTTATTATCTATTGACGTACATGTAAGTTGAAGTTGATCATGTTTGCCTGGTCGACGTTAATTACTAGCTAGACGACATATTCCCTGTTCTAAAGAATTAAATATGTGGTGGGTATCAAAATATTGAGTTGTAAGGTGTTTTGTTATTTTTAATTTATTCTTAATTATATTATTAACTCTTTTAGGTGGGTTCCTAAATTGTAAAAAAATAGAAAAAAAAACTGAAATTATGAACTATAGAAAAAAATAAAGTTAAGTAATATTTGTTAACAGGTTCTCGGACTCCATTTTTCCCAGGTCAATAAGTCATCTGGTAATATTTTTGCCGAAGGATGACAATTCGCAGTTTTTAACCTGGGGGGAGATTTTATTGCAGATTTTTGGTCCAAGATACGTGTGTTTTTTTAGTACATTGTGGTAGTACTCACCGGAATAGTCAAATCATTTCTGCTACGGCTTCTGGTTTAATGTGTGTGTTCGTTTTTACTAATATATTCTATGTTTTTGTATACATTTTGACGACTTTTTTTATGTAACTCTGTCGCACGTCCAAAGCATATATATATTTTTATAGAGCAATGCGCTAGGATACTTGAAATGTTTCCTAGTGATGACTCTGATTACTGCTTTCTCTGTCTTTATTCTAGTATTAATTATTCCATCTCCTGATCCCTCCAGCCAATAATACCCCTAGGTTAGAATGGAGTTGCTCAGCCCAAAATATATTTTTCTTAAATTGATTTGGTTTAATACATTTCTTAAAGCATAAAAAATGTATGTTAAGTTTCTAACTTTTTGCAAGATTTCCAATGTGATGTTTAAATTTGGGATTGTTATCTATAAATCTACCTAAATATTTAATTACGTGAACATATTCAAGAGCATCACAGTAAGAAATTATCTTAATATTTATACAAAATTATCTTTATATTTATAAATTATTTGAAATGTGGGTTAGGTTAAATGCTAGTTTAAAAAAAAGTAATAACGTTTTATAATTTTATTATTTTTGCGATAATTACGTTTTATGGTTGCGCGGAATGCGGTATATAAACCTACATATATTACGAATTCGAAAATAAACATTTTCTCGTAGTATGTAATGTTGTTCTGTTTTCTTCGCAGCCAGGCATCATGTGAATATATTCCAGAATATTCTATTTCCACGAATTCGTAGGTACCAGGTATTTGTTATGAGGTCAAGTCTATGATGAAATAACACCTTTCTCGTGTTTTACTTTGAACGCATCTTTCCGAGAAACTGTCCATAAAATGAGTGGATTATAAAACTCACAAAACATAACGTATGTAAACAACCCAACCTCCCTACTCCTAAAAAATATCTTAAAATTTAACTTCCATATCTTTGTTCTTATATTTATTTTAAATCATTAGTTCATATAACAGTTGTACCTAATAAATTGTAGAGATTAAGATACATTACAATAAATGAGAAATTGGAAAAAAATGTACATGGACAGACAAGTATTAGGAATAACAAATAGTACAAGTACGTAAACATTTGTTTATTAATGATTTTAACAATACTGAACATGATAATCGGTATCAAACACGCAACAAGTAAAAAGTTGGTGGGTAAAGTGTAAAGTCAATATCATAACTATTTTGTGATATGGTTCAAAAGATAGTCGCAAAATTGTCTGTAAGCGATATTGAAAATGTCAACGGTCAATGCAGCATCGTTGAGCAGTTGAGTCGGTCTGCTGATTGGCGTGTTATGGTAAACAGAAGTTCTCGCATTCGAAGCATAAAATAGTGCATAGGATCTCTCACGAGTATTTTTGTTAGGAAAGTATAAGTTTACCCCTTCCAACGTAGGTGGATTACATATGGTTCCAGAGATTAACTTAAAAAATGTTTACCTAAAAATATTTTTCGGCGGGCTTCTAAGGTGCTGAAATCAAGCATTCCTGTTAAGAGCAAGGATGGATATAGGAATGGATAATTTATATATTCTCGTACTATTTCGAGAATTTATGTACGTTCAGGATTTTTCCCAGTGAGACAGACATTGACCAATCCTTTATTTATGTTAAATCGTATTTAAAAAAAAAATCTTTCCAGCAATATATTATAAACTAGTTATATATTGATCTTTACATCTTTTCCTCGAAGTCTTCCTGATTTTTTCCTGTCTTTTCCGCTTTTCCTCATGCTTCCTGATTCCGTTTGACACCAGCTTATTTGCTTAATGGGATGGAGGTGTTTGTTTTTGATTCTCTTGAAATCTGTTCTTTATTTGGTAATAATAATAATTGGATTACTTTTATAGCGCCGTTTTTGTGAAAAATCAGCTCAAGGGCGCTGTACAAATCTTACTTCCTATTCTTTATCTAATTATGCACAAACAGATAGAGAAAAACATGGTCTGTGAAATTAACTAATTAATATTAATTTAATAACATTAGGTTACGAGCGCGTCGCCCATTGTTTGTATTTCCCGATAATAATTATTTATTATCAATTCGCCGGAATAATTTAGCAGGCAGGTAGCTTTGCAATGGTGTCGCATAACATGTTTACTCGTCGTGAACGTATTTGTCCTCCGTACTCCGTAGTCAAGTAACTCGTAGATACCTTTTTGATTGCGCACGTCGAGTGTTTTTGTAGCTTATTGCGCAATCCGTGGCGTCCGATTGTTAGTACATTAGTCTGCTTCTCATGTGTCATATCATGTGGCGTAACAATGACAATACAAATATCAAGCATTTAGCTACTCATTTAATTATTATTATTATATGCTTACATTTGGTAAGACAATCGACGTACTTTATTAGCGTTCAATGACTTTTCGCCGTCGTCCTATGACTTGTACTTGTACGTCATCGGTTATAGATGCCCTTTTTCTTTATACGTCACTTGTGGTCACACGCAATGCTGCTTCCATTGCGACCGAAATAACGTGACACCCTTCGGTTCATTGTATCGTATTTCTGTTGTCTTTCGGCGGCGGCGTCGCGAGGTAGCCTAGAACAATTCTCGGCCATTTTATAGCGGTTACATAAAACAAAAGGAAACAAGAACTAGCGCCAGGAGCCGGCAGTATTGAATATCACAATACCTACACCGTGTTTTGTACGTATACGAGTATATCCACTCTATACTGTCTGGAATCCACCGCACCGTGGACGAGGATAGGAAAAGCGACGCGTAATATGGTACCACCGTATTAAAAAAAAATATATATATATATATCGACATTCTCATCCTACTAAACAATGCTCAATGTTATTGTTTACTTTTTGCGCGGTACCGCGCTGCTCGCCTATCTTCCCCAAACGTAAGCGGGTCTAAAATCAAGTAGAATTTTCTCGTCGAGTGTTAGTAGAAAGAATCGTCAGAACCTATTTGCGTTGATCGAGGGCAGTTTAAACGTTTCGGTCTTTTTTGCGGGTGTGTTTGTTTTGCTCGTTCGGCCGGGTGTAGTGGCGGCCAGGCCTTCTACGCATGTTGGTAATGCGGGTCGGCGGAGAGCGCATGCGCGGGGACCTTGGGATGGAAATACCGGACCGAAATACCACCGGCTTCTCACACACGCACAGCTCTAGCCGCACTCTGCCCTGTGAGTGTGTCTGTATAAACTGTACACTGTACAGTACACGTACACAGTGTAGTCCGCCGGCTCGCACATACAGCCAGGCCCATCCACACCGACCACCTGTCCTGTACAAAACAACAAAT
The DNA here is from genome assembly GCA_022606495.2 of Halesus radiatus. Taxonomy (NCBI): domain Eukaryota; kingdom Metazoa; phylum Arthropoda; class Insecta; order Trichoptera; family Limnephilidae; genus Halesus; species Halesus radiatus. Next base: position 139,877 of record JAHDVE020005280.1, on the reverse strand, counting down.
CGTCCGCCGTATGACCACACCACGCACCTTCGTTATACTGAATTACTAATTGCTACTATTGTTTCCGTAGCGGCACCGCTTCTACCGCTTTCAATCGTTTATGACAGTTTACCAACTTCTACGTTTTATTGTTTTTGTTTTCCTTCTTACTTTGTTGTTTTATGTTTGTCGGAATTATTCTCAAAATGTAATAATTTCCCTCTAATTAGATTCCAGGTCTTTCCTAAACCATATGAAAATCACTGATGATAATTTTGCAGTAATATGGTTACGTAAACTATGTACTTTAAGTGAAATACCACAAAAGTGCGCTATATAAGTGCTGTGTTATTATTATGACATTATTAATTGTTGGAACGAATTTGCATTCAAAGATGGTGCCCGCTTTGATTAAAGTCATCGCTCAAGAATTTGTTGTTCTCACACTAATACTAATATGATATTAATCAGCTAATTGACCTTTGGTAATAATTAATAATGAAGATAGTTGGCTTATTAATAAACAGGTCTTATGAATGTCGATCACGCAGTAAATGAGCATAATTGTAATTTATTTTGTTGATGTCGTTGATGTAAGCCCCTGCCTAATAATACAATGTGAATGTATCGTAAGAGGTAAGTATCGAGTAAGACCCCTGTAGTCGAGGGGTAAGGGTCTCGACTATGGTTCAAATCCCGGCGTACGCGAATAAATTGTATTTAATTAATTTCTTTGTTTCGCAATCAGTTCATTTAAAATAATATATAGTATATTTGCGCACGTTCCAAAGTGTAAAATACTGTCAGTGTCGCCCTGGTGAAAGAACACCATTCAGAATTCAATCGTTGCCTTAGCCGTGTTTGATGACCACATCTGAATAGATATTACTTCTTCACAGTTCTCTTTCCCATCTCCTTCCTCTCCACACTACCTTCAACCTCACAACATACCCCAATTTGGGATGCCATAGTCTCACACTGGCTCCAGACGGTTGGGAGCAGTTGGGACTCTTGCGCGGTATTCACATAAAAGAAGAATTTAAAAATTGACAGAAACCTTAGGTATTGTTTAGCAACAATACCATAACCTATCTCAACAAGTAAACAACTTTATTACTCTTGATTCTCTCCTTTCCTTTACGGCAGACGCTATTCATTTCCGTATTTTTTACATTAATATTACATCACGTAAACATCATCATCAACTGCTTAGTGAAAGCAAATATGTGGTTAGATACTTAAATTATCGTCCTTAAATAACTCAATTAGCTTGTTTTTGAAAACTGCAGAAACTGGTTGTACATTAATTTGGTACTATGAAGCCAAAGCTCCATCATTAATGTCTACTTTCCGTCAACTGTGTGATGTTATCATCCGACATCTAGCTATCAAAAAGTGTACTTATCTTCTTCTTAGTCCACTTTCTTGCCAGCTGTATTTACTATATTAATACCAGTAGCGGTTCGTGGTCCAAATCAGGGGTCTCCAAACTTTTTAAAGCCCTATCTAGCTCATCATACCAACATACTGTAGTTTTGAATTTCATATCATTAATTACAGTTAAAATGTTCAATTTAATCTGTATGTCAGTTATTGTGTTTCTTAATTGGTCGTTAAAGAACACATCTTATTATTATTTTGTATGATTTATTTATATTGTAAAATTTACAATATAATCAAAATAAACTACCGCGGGCCGGATTGGTGGTGCTAGCGGGCCGTAGTTTGGAGACCCCTGTTCTAAATCATTGGGAGTTCAACATTAAAGTGATTTAAAATAGGAAAGAATTTCGGATTTCTGTCAGCAGCCTTTCTTCTTCGTCGAATATTTATATATTATGGAGTCACTCATTTCAAAAGTTGATGCGGAGAGGCGTGTGTGTATTAGATATAAAAATAAAATTAATTAATGTTATTTTAAAACAGCCACAAGTTTTAGGTAACACGTTCACATTGTAACAGGATTTATTTTGCCACAAAAATAACAAAATGGGGGTGACATTAAAAAAATTTATACATTTCTCATAATGTAAAAACTTCTAGTACGACTTTTTTAAAAATTAAAAACCTTTATAAAAAGTGATGTTAAAATATAATTAAACCACGAATAACTTTCTTTAAATTAGAAATAATAAGTACTATGATTCAGTATTAGCATTCACACAATGAAAAAAAAAACACGTAAAATAAGAAAAAATGTTTATTTAATTTTCGCACCGAATTTTGGCTCCGACGTACATTCTGGTATCGTTCTAAAGTGTATTTTTTTTGTATGAAATATCCTTTTAGTTTTCTGGGTCTTTGAGCGCGATCCGGCATTCGCACCTATGGAACGCCGCACTGTGTTTCTTATTGGTGGATTTTTTTTACTGTGGAGCCGTGGTGCGCTGCTTGGCTATTTTTACGGGCGAATACTATGGCTGTAGTAATATTGTAATCCAACTCGAGTGTTGTTAGTTGTTGTCGCCATAGTTTTTCTTTGAGAGTTCATTGTACAACCGCTCATTAGAGAAAACCGCCACTGATTAATAGTAAATACAAGTGCGAACTTACTCGACAAGTAGCATGAGGTGTAAATACCTATACTAGTTCCACGCCTAACAAGCCCGAACCACGTTTTAAAATGCAACGTTACAACAACAAATCGGTGTTTCCATGTCAATAAGCAGCGAAGTTCTTGATTTAACCCTTTCAGACCTGAGTTTAAACTGGCAGTGATAAAATATATTTGATGCTCGATAACACCTTGTAGAATTATTTAAAAAATGTTGATAATAATAATAATAATTACTGGATTATTTATATAGCGCCGTTTTTGTGAGAAAATCACCTCGGGGCGCTTTACAACATAATTTTTCTAATCGATAACCCTTCACTTAGACTTATGTCTAATAATTTACATCTAAGAATTATTACTAATGGCTTACAGCTAAGATTTATAACTAGTAATCTTGAAATTTACTAATTCATAATTTCTTCAAATATTTGGTAACTTTGTGGCATTATTAATTATATAAATTAAAAATATACTTTGTATTTACCACTTTAATTAAAATATATATATATTAAAATATATATATAGTGTATTCATTTATTCCTGAAGATGATAGCATTGCTATCGAAACATGTAGAGAAATATTTATATATTTTAATTAAAGTGGTAAATACAAAGTATATTTTTAATTTATATTTACTAATTCAGACTTGTAGTTATTATAATTTTTTTCAATTCTTTAGGACGCTATTGTTACTTTCATTTGAAAAACTTTAGGTATCTATGGGCGTGTTTCACATAAAATATTGATTGTGTACAAAAATACAACATTTTGTTAATTTACAAAAATCTACATTAAATCATTAAAAAAAAATTAATAGTAAACATAAATTACATTAAAAAAATCGATGGAGATTTAACACAAAAATCACATTTAAAATATGAAAATGACTACCGCCTGAACGAGTAGCTAAAATCCAATTAAAAAAAAATAGCACCCAAAACCAATAATCTCTGCAATCTGAAAACTAAAACCGCAAATTTTTACTCGCTCTAGATAGGGAAGAAAACTTACGAAAGTTATGTATTTTCAAATGTACTAAAGGGTTAAGAATTTAAACCATTCCAACTAAAAGCGCCCTGCTCAACATCAATGCGCTTGTCAAAACGCTCATTATTCCTCCATCAATGAAAAGTCGCAATTGTCAATCGCTTCATTCGCTCTGTAAACCCTCAATCAGTGACAAATAGTAAAGTAACTTAAACATTGATTCTAAAATTAATATTGACCGTTTTGGGGCGGTGGAGATGTGCAGAGTTGAGCATGCCATCGCGTAAATTAAATTAATTCGTAACTTTATTTATATTGATCGTTTACAGAGGCAATTGAAGCGCTTAACTTTTCATTGACGGGGGAAATAATAGGTATATTTGTTGAGCGATTGACAATCGTTCTTTCAGTTCTTCGCCAGGTAGCAAAATTGGCAGATCTATCGAGCCCTTTGGAATTCAGTTTCACCGCGGAACCAGATTTTGTCTTCACGCATGGTTTTATTGGGGAAAGTAAAATCTAAAGATTATCACTGCAGGCACTATTTCTGCAGACGTCCAGAAAGCAACTGGAGCGAATATATTGATGGGTTGATTGAAGTTACGTCAATCAGACTTTAATTGAAATTGACAATCGCGTAAACACACCAACAATTTATTGATATAGACCTTTTCGGGGTGCTTTACAGTGATAGACGTAAATCTAGTTAAATATTTTATCACGAATTTGAAGAAAATGTTTCTAAATTTTTTTTCTTTTTTTCACCAGAATAGAATACGTTTTTTCTCATAATGCGTATTCTTAACTTCATTCATAAAAACTTTTTTATTGTCTATCATTAAGTGTTATCTCGAAGCAGTCTGGAAGCTTTGTGTATCTGAAGTTCAATACAATATTTTAATTCGTTTGACTGCTGCTGTGTACGTTGACTTTTTGATAAAAAAAAAATTGTATAAACCTTTGAACTTGTAGAATGAAAGTAATAGTTACACATATTATTCATTATCATTGTTTATAAATACATATTATTTAGGTTGATTGGTTCTTGATGCGTATCTAATATTTAATAACGTATTATCGCTAGATTCGGCTTATCTGTTAATGAAGCGCTTTAATGGTTAAAGTTTCGAAAAACAAAACAAAAAAATAACAGCGAAAACTCTTGTATGGTTCTTATTAGAAGTTGACCCCCATTAAAACTACGGCAACAACTAGTTCCCAACCTCAAAAAGGTTGGTAACCCCTGTAGTAACTGGATGAACTAACGATGTCATTCTTATTGTATAATATTTTTAAATGATTGTTTACATCATAATGGGTATGTATAATCGAAGCTATTACACCCGCAGGTTGCGACGATTTATAGACGAACGAACTGCTTCATGCTTTTGAACGATTCACGCTCCCGCGCTAAATGCGTTCCAATTTCTGCTAGCCCGAGTGACGCTTGCCTGTTACGACTCGCAGCGTTCTATTTTTACCTAACACGAGTAACGCTCGTCAAGGTGAGCGATGTATTATACGCAGTTTGAATTTGCCTGCGGTTGAGATCTGTCGTGTTTTTGAGCTGCTTATTTCGTTTTTTACTATATTGTGTTCACATTTTCGTGTATGTATGAATGAATCGTTTTTATTCTAAAACAAATATTTATCGTATCGTATCAATTTGAATTTTTTTTTCAAATAAGATCCCAAATGGAGATAGATAGTGAATATGAAGATATTGATAATGATAAAGGTCGATGTAATGTGGGTCTATGTTTAACACCATGCTTTAAAATCTATCACACTAAATTGAATTATTAATTTTTCTTCATTTAAAAAAAAATTAAATATGCTTAAATTGTTATATTTTAATTGAAAAGTGTTTAAACTTTGAAAAAAACATTAAAAAAAACTGTTGTTTTTTTTAACACTTTTTATAAAAAAAACCCTAGCATTAAGAGGTTAACCACAAAACACATAAGGGGCCAAGTCAATATCTTTTGCTTTAGCTATCGTAAGTTAAATCGGCCGTAAACAACACATTTTGACAGTTTGGTAGTTAGTATCGCGCAATTCTTTCAAGTTAAGTTTGCGTTTACGTCAATTGACAAACCCGTAAAGCAAACGCAAGAGACCACACTGGGTTTATGAGATCTGTCAAAATGTTTATGGGCGAACTTGCGTTAGCTAACGCAAAATATACAGAAGTTAATAAAAATAATCATTATATTTGGATAACAGTTTTTTGTAAAAAATCCCGGCGAACACTTTTCACCGTATCGAATGTAGTGTTTTCAATCTCAATAACTACTTTCTCTTAAGAATTGACATTACTGATATGAACTTAATTGGTTTTACAATATATGTGTACATTCCTCCTCTATTCCGTTCGTCAATATTTCGCAAAAATTACCAGTCACCTTGCATGAAAAATCCGTCCAAGGTGTGCACTGTACATACCCATATCACAAAAAGTGTATAAATAGACTTTCGTAGGTATGTAATGTGGCGTATCGCCCAATGAGCACGACGCGACGGTGCGGCGTATAAGTGCGATTGTTGTTCAAAGCAAACTCAAATAATATTTAATTCAAATGTCACATTGACTTAATGTTTTCATCACAATATACGTCGGGTCAATTATATATACGTCTTGTATTATATTATAGGCCTGTAGAGTGCATCTACATATTCTTATGTGACTTGAATGTGATCGCTCCCCATATGTGGCAATATTGCATTTTTCGTATGTTTCGTCGACCTACCGCAACTTGCTTTACCTAAAGCCGCCTCCACACACATCCGGACTTGCCCGCCGTTTTTAAGAGGAACGACTGCGCGTCCTGTTTGATTGCGTTTGAGGCCAAAATACCCATCCAAACTGAATGATATTTTTTTTAAATTTAAAAATGTAGTATATATCTGGTTCAAGTTAGAAGTATTTTATTTATTTTTGTTTTAAATTACAAAATATAGGCCATTAGAGAAATCATTTTTTCATGTTTTTAGATTCAACTAAAAATTATTTCCGTGTTTATGTTATTTTTTATTGCCGTATTTGCTATATAAATTTGATTGCATAAAATAAATAAATAAAACCTCTTTACAAAAATGTTTTTTCCGGTTGATATTTTAAATTATTTACCTTATTTACCAAATTTATGTTTCAACGTAAATTGGTCGTTTTTTTTTAATTTAAGTCCATAATGCTTATTTTTTTAACACATTTTTATTTCTTTATATTTTTTTTAGGCGGGGTAAAACTTTTTTTTTAATCACCATTCGTCCCCTAAATAATTGCTAAAGTTGCCTCTGAAATCGCGACAATTCGTTTTTTTGTTAATGACCTTAATTTTGTAAGTTCAGATAAAAAAATACATCTAATCCGTACTAGATATTTGCTATACCTTTTGACAAATAAAAGTATCATTCGGTTTAGGGGAGTATTTCGGACTCAAATCCAAAATTAAGTTTTGAATTAAACAGGCCGCTCAGTCGTTCCCCTTAACAAAACATATGGGAAGGGATCGACCAACGGGCTTGATCTAAGGAAAGGAGGGTCGGACGGCGGGGTCTTTCGACATTTCTGGCTTCAGTTAGGACTGAGCAAACTACTATAACTACTTACTTTTAAATATAGTATTTGATATAATATTTAATCGAGTTGTACCAATTCTACATAAAACAACAAATACTATCGTATTTCAAAAAATCTAATTACTGATTTTTCCTTATTCAGATGCAGACATTTTGTTTTATTTGATTATTAGGGTCTTTACCTAATTATGTCAAATGTGTGTTGTACCAGACGTAATCTGGTACACCAGCGAACTGAAGAAGCCGACTGATACCAATCTACGGAGCGAGGCTTGGAGGGGGAGGTAGCTCTCCTACCGTTCCTTTTGCAAGTAGGAACGGTACTGACGACAACGACTTTTGTTAATCTTGTCCGAGGCAGTTGCTTATTGGGTCCAGTCCGAGGCAGTAGTCCGATGGAGGTAAGCAGTGGTCAGAGTGAAACAAGGCGAGTGGTTCAGAAGTCAGAGCGGGCGGCGTGCAGAGATGAGTACTTGTCAGGCTGGCGATAAAATGCTAACTGCCGCAAACTGGCGTTTGCAGGCTATTTATGCGGTCCACCAAGCGCGGACCGCCGGTGCCATGTAGATGCCCGACAAGTCGGTCTCCCTCCCACCAACTGTCCCGCTCCAACGCTTTTATTCAGTCATTTCAGTTTGAGCGGTCTGGTGCGAACAAGCTCGCCAGACCGCTCGTTACATATATTAACAAACAAAACATAAAATTCTTATACATAAATACGAAGACGAAAAATGGCCGCGTCGGAATAATCTGGGAGACGGGACGTCCGATACATGTGTTTTTTTTTTAAATCATCTATCTACAAACTATGAAGTTGGCAATAATAATGGAAGACTATAGTGTGGAAATTATGTTTTCATGGTACTCGTAGGTACTAGCTCTAAGAAATAATAATGAAATTTCGTATTTAGCGTGACAATAAAATGTTGGTATTCAGCAAAGTGGAACTACATTTTTTCATTACTATGACAATACTAAAATGCTAACAATGTCTTTGATATTTTGTTCCTTACATAAAACGAAAATTTCGTATTCGAATTTGATAATTCGTTTTGAAGAAACAATGCAAAACATCGTAATTCGTTTTTTAAACTTAAAAAAATATATTTGTAAAAAGCATTAACTTTGTGGCTCGCCATAATTTACAATAAAAAACACATAAATTTGATCTCTTCTTCCCGGAAATCCTACAATTACCCCTACCCATTTGCTTACCCCCCACTCCAACACCTAAAATTTTTATGTCTTGTCAATATTCTATATCATAAGTTATAATATTCTCCTGATGAAGGAAGGGTGCTTACGAAACCGGTAGAGTTTTAATAAAATAAAAGTGGTCTACAACAAATTTATGTGTTTTTTATTGTTAAAAAAATATTTTTGATCTTTGAATGTTGGTTTTGTTTTTTTTTATTTATTTATTTATTTATTTATTTATCTATCTAACATTCTTCAATACACGGTTATTTCGAAACGTATATTTCAGAAATACAATAATTCGTCTTTTCCGTGTAATTGTCTACCTTGCAAAGCGTTAAATAATAAAAAAAAGTTTAAACATAAAATTGTCTTAAAATGTGATGTAGAATCGTCTCTTTTCGGAAAGTACCACTAATTTGTGGATACTGTTTAGTGACAGTAAAAAACATGCATATGGACCATTGTGCTTTTTAACCCTTACCACTTCCATTATTTTTTAATATTTGTTGTCAGCCAACTCTAATTTAAATAATGTCAAAATATTAATTTATCGATTGGTAGCAGACAAAAAGGTTATTTTATAGTAAAACGAAAACGATAAATTTTATAGTGAAACGAAAATGAAAACGGAAAAATACACCCGCGCGCACACGTCTTATCTTGTCGGCCGCCAGCCGACAGCTGAGTTGTAGCGTACAAATAGTGATGTCGGCTGGCACCCGACAAAGGAGTGGTAAGGGTTAAACTTACTATAATCTTCCTATGAGCCATTTTGGTGTTGTCACTTTAAACGATCGCAGCGCCTTCTTTTTTGTCTACTACAAAATGTTAGACTCTAACTCCGTTTAGTAAAAAAATGCTCAATGTTGGATAATATATTTTTTTGCTTTACATTAAATCTCTATGTATAAAAATGAATGTTAAAATCAGTATGAAAAACATTGAAGCCGCCATATTGTATTGAGGTTAGCCCATAGATATACCACTCTGGTTAGCTACAGATTACATATATATTCAAATGAATGTTTGTTTGGGTAAAATATTTTCAAAATGGAAAACTAAGTACCTACTTAAGAACTTTATTATTTAGAAATATAAATTAGAAACACAAACAAAATATTTACATTAAACGATTCAAACAAAATGGATCATATAATCGGCGTGTATATCTAATAAATGGGTTTACAGCATGCATGGTGTAAACGCAATAAACCTTCTGAATTTTTTGGCTACAAACAAAACTTAATTTATCTACATGACACTCGATGTATATACCTCAACACGATGGCAATATGATTTTCCAAACGAAGATGTTACAATTTGAAGGCAAAATAATGTCACATGTAGATGGATGATGCTCTGCCAGCAACTGGTGCATTTATTATTAAAACTCGTGACCTGACAAGAGATCGCTCCCGTGCTCAGATCATTGACCGTGGCACCCTGTCGCCAATATCGTGTGAGAGTTTCGTTGCAATTCTGCTTTAGATATAAAGTATAACCGTAAGGCCGATGATACGCGAGTTTACTTTTACAATCATTATCATTTTATGATAGGTATTATGTTAAGTAAGGGAATTTGAAAAATGTCTTTTTTTTATTAACTAACTATAAAGCAGAAAGTCTGTGTATGAAGGAGTTCAATCTCTTGAATAGAGACGTCTGGCGACATGACATTTACACAGCTTAGCTTTTTGTCCTTTATTTTTTTGTTAATGGAACTAATTTCAGGTCGCCAGTCCTTTACATCATAAGCTATGGAGCGTTCAAGTATTCATTAAAGTTTAAAAAATAGGACTTTCAGATGATTCCGAAAAAGATTGTTGTTTTATGTTGAGACCGTGACTTGATTTTTTGGGGTTTTTTCTTCATTTCATCGCAATATGAGGGACTATGAAATTGGACGTAGTTATGCAGAAAGCATCCAACCCGAAAAGATAAAGTTGTAAAAAGGCCTTTGAAAATTTGACAATTCAAAAGCATATTACGGCCTTAGTGGAGTGATTATCGGCTTTTGTATATTTTGGAGCTTGGATATTTTTAGCATGGTCGTATAAAGATCTCGTGCTTATCTGTAGGAAAACATGAAAAATTCGATTTTGGCAATATATTATATAAGTTGCTTGGAATGATGCGATTATTGCAAATAATGAATGTTGACGATCTGTAGCTGGTTCTTGCGAAGTGAGTGAACTCAAGTGGCCGGTCCCGTGGCCGTATTGATTGCTCCAACTGCATCGTTGGCTGCTGCCGCTCCGTTGAATTGAAAGTGGCCCCGTTCTATTTCGCCCAATCATCACAACACACACACAGCTTCTGCAATCGGTGTCAAATAAACAAATAAGCCTACGTTTTCAATAGGACTATGTAGGTGGATTATATAAAAACAAAAATATTATTTATACGCGCGGCAGCTGCTTCGTCTTCCGAAATCGTTGTCATACGGAGAAATGTGTACCATTTGCTAAATATTAAATTTACAAAGCATCCCTTCGGTTTGGTTTTTCTCCTTTTTTTGCTCACACCGTCATTTCCAATATGACATATCAATTTACATTAAAAATTAAGATAAGATGTCATGTTGTTTGTTCCATAAGGTTTACTATTTATCAAGGAAAAAATTCTAATGCAGTTCAATAAACGCACAACAGTAAATAAGTGATTAATTTTGTAATTTTCATCCTGCCAAAGGAAACTCAACGTTTTTTATTGATTTATTCATTTAGGATACCTTCTACGGTGGACGGGACTAAACATCGTCCTGAATGGGATATTTTCACAAACTATGCATAGGTACCGTTAAAAATGTGTGGAAGATTTATGAGTTTATTTTCCAGATTCTGATGTGAACCTAATCTTAATATCTTCATTAAAAATTATTGATTTCAAATACGATCTAAAACCACACATTCCTAAACGGTTCAAGCTCGTTACAATGCCACTGTGATGTAGAAAACGCTACTGGCTAGTAAGACGGCTGTCACCGACGCTGGCCGGCGTGACGTCAATAACGCCATATTCACGAACTAAAACGAACATGTCGTTTTAGGGGCAAATCATAAATAGCACATTTTAAATCGTTAGAGATTTTGTTCACCAACATAAAAATCAATAAAAATGTTATTTTTTTCGTATTTTTTTTCTTTTCTTTTTTTATCGACTGTAAAAAGAAACAGTGAAAATGGCCTAAAATAAATAGAATAAATTGATCGGCGCGCAATTTCCACGCTATTTCATTGCCCGTTAGAATTAGCATAGTTTCACGCCAGCCGGCCGTGACAATCTCAGGCTTTCAGTGTTTGATAATTCCCAGGCTCTTGCTTTTTGTACGTATATTTTGGTTCAGCTCTCCGTCGAGACGAGATCAGTTAACTGACTCACCCAAACATTGCATTAACTGCATTCCTCCGGATCCGGAGGTACGCACCGATCAAGCGATCAACCTAGCAACGGACCAACGAACCAACTGCTTAGCGCGCACTAGCGGCTAGCCACTTCTCGCTCGCTCGCCGGTGAACGGTGAATGGCGATCGCTCCGCTTTTCGGCGATTCTGTTCAAATGTTTACGGTGGTACAGGCCATGTGCGAGTGTAAATTAAAATAGAGTATCATTACATATTTTTATGAAATTTTTAGCAGGGATCTTAAAATTCCTCGTTATTTTTTGGGAAAAGTGGTATTATTTTCGGTAAAACTCGCGTTATTTTGGTGAAATTCGTATTATTTTTGGAAAATTCAGTTTTTTTCAGCAAAAGCGGTGATATTTTTATACCTTTATTTAATTTAAAATAAATATACCAATATTTTTTTTTTACGAAAATTAAAAAGAATGTCGTTTCGTACGCGTCGTTTTCGACATTCAAGCTATTCAAGCTTGTTAAAAGTATGTTAAACACATATAGGGCCGGTATTTCGATATACTTAGAAATATCATCTATCGGCTTATCCTGTCAGAGTTTCTACCATAGAGCAAGTTAACAAACGTATATATCTCTCATAGTGAGCTTAAAAAGCAACTGAATTTCCCACCCACAATCCCGCAAATCTGCTATGCAGCAGCTTGTCTGCAGGTTCTACAACCGAAGAAAGGAAAGAAACGCCTATTTTGAATATTTAAATTGTCTTGTGTTTGTAACTAAAATACCTAAACGCCCTTTATATTGATGACCTTACTTTTATTTTGATATAATCAATATGCATTATATTTATGACGTTATCACTCAAATGTTCCCAATGTACGATAAACAACAGACCACGTTGAACCAAACGAGTTGTGACATTATCGGAACCTATGCTATAGCTATAGGTACAACGGTGGAAACTGATGGATGTGAGTGATGCTGCACGCCTCGCAACGCCCGCTTTAAATTGATCATTTTGACGACAATTTTTTTTTATTTATCCATGAAGCGGAACTCCTCATTACACTTTTTTATACTCGCTTATGTATTTCTTACAACTTAATATTTGTCATGTCAGAAGTCGGAAGTGAATAATAGAAGAGAATGTATGAATGCGAATGAAGCAAGAAGTTGTTGTGTAAAGAAGGAAAGGGGATGGGGAAGGTTAGGTTGGAGGAAAGCCCCTAAGTTGGAAAGCCAGTGTTGTGAAAACTGGGAGTGTCAGGGAGAGGGGAAACGGGGAAGAGGAAGGTTGGGTTACAGGGGAAGTTATGGGAGACAATTACAATCTGCAGGACTTACCCTGGAGGTGGTTTCCTCGATGTTGAAGTCTGCTCCGGACATTAGCCTAGCTCAGATCGGCAGGGGACATCAACTTCTTATCATACAGGGTCGCGTATCGATCGCAATCTTATAATTGGGTTGAGGGCGTTTCTACTTCTACGTTAAATTAGTACAGGGAAGTGTTTTCATACTCGGTGTTTATTGCAACTCAGACAATCATGATGGGTTAAGAATAATCGTGTAGACAGTAAAAAAGGTCTTAATCTAGGTAGGATTCTATTGTAATCTCTCTCTCTTTCTGCTTGGAATCTCTAACCGAGTTATGCAGATGAACAAGGGATTAAATCAACACATTATGGGCAGATGAGAAATCAGCTTACATGGTGTTCTGGTCGAATGGCGGGGGTGGCTTCGAATTGGCGCGTGTCTTGATAACTGTATTTATTGTTTATCCTGTTAAAATAAATACACCATAAAGTGAATCGATATTTTTCACCATGTCGGAAGTTAGTTCTATTGCGGATGATCGTAATGTATCAAATGACAGCGGCACTACGGACGACGAGACCTGGTTCCCATAAATGAATGTGTGCAGTAAAGCAAATGAGATAGGGCGATCCAATTTCATATGCGTTCACTGTAAAAAGGGACTACATGGACCACGGGAAAACACAATTGTGAAGTGAAATAATCTTATATATTTTTTAATTTCTTGTAGTTGTAAATGTTTAGTTTTTTTTTATTATTTTTTATTAGAACAATAATATTCGTAAATTTTCATTCTTTACTCGTATAATAAAAAAAATCATTTAAATTGTTATTTGTCCCAGTTATTTAATTTTTATTGAATGCCATACTTTTTTATTTAAAAAAACAGAATATCTGTAGCAATTTATATACATACTTGCAAAATAAGTATAGTACTAAAATGGTTAAATAGTGGTTTAAACAAAACATTTCCTCCAATAAACGTATAATTCAATAATATAATTAAATAACATTTCTTATTCATTTTATTAAAAATGACACCAGAGTGATTTTACATTCATTAAAGAATTTTTTTTTACCACTATAATATAACAAGTGTTTTATGCACCTGGGTCTTGAAGACACTAATGTCGCAGGTAGGAGGAAACACAGAAGCTGGTAAATCATTCTATATTTCCTACTCCTACTGAAAATGATCGATTTTTTTTTCTTGAACAGATAATTTAATTGGCCTGTCTAATGCATAAAATAAAGAAGAACACAAGTAATACGATGTGGGCGTGTTTCGTGATCTAAATGTCTCTTCTATCGGACCTTAAATTTCAAATACAAAAAATATTTCATGATAATTTAATTTTCTTCAAATGGAATGACAATATACAATGCAAGGAGTGTAAGAGAGACAGAGCGCTGTATTTTCGTTGGCTCTTTAATAACCAAAATATACTGAGTCAAAGACACCGGCTTCCATTTAAATTTATGTGGAAGGCACTTCTGATGTTTTAATTTTTTATAATAATAATAATAATAATTTAATCTAATGTGAATTGATGACATCAGTGTTGCCAGAATAGGCGATAAAAATTTGAGTGGGTCACGAAGGAGAAGTATAAAAGTAGTCAGACTAGATGTACCCGAATAAATGTCCCATAGATAAAAAGTTTAGGTAACATTGGCCTTTAAAAATCATTGGTTAGCCGTACTCCAGTGGTCGATCAGCATCATTATCGTTTATCAGGAGAATTTCCAACCTTTTTTTCTGTATAATCTTGTGCGGTCTGCCGTGTACTCGTATGTGTGGGTTTTTACTTCCACTTTCTCCGGAGTTTTCCATAGTTCTTATAAACCAGTGAAGACCTTCATTGCAAAAACGCCCTGAGACTAGGGATTGCAAATCTGGACTCATTTTGGAATATCCGGATTTCTTGAAACACTGTCTGGAATCCGGATATCCGAGTTAAATCCGGATTAAAAATTAAAATAACCCCTAAAAATATGATCATAATAGAGCAAAATATCATATCTTTTGAAATTTGAAAAAAAATTTCATACATACGAGTAAGTTTTTTTTACAGTAACTCTACGCAGGGGAAGCCTTGAGGGAAATTATTTCCCTCAAGACTTAAATCATCTTTGGGGATGCTGTGTGGAGGGTATTTTTCAGGATAGGAAAGAGTGAACCTGTGTCTTGGAGAGACTCATGTTGTAGGACGGAGGAAACGCAGAGGCCGGCAGATCATTCCACAGCCAAGCTGTTGAACACAAGAATGAGTCGTGGAAGCGACCCGTTATCATGTGACAAATGTCAACCATATGCAAATGTTGGGCGCGCGTTTGGCGTGTTTCCCGACTGTGCACCGGTGCCGAAGGGATCAATGTCGCTAGTTCCTCAGAGCATCTTCCATTAAAATACCGGTAGAACAAGGACAGCATTCACCTGACGGCCGTGCTCTAAAGATTGCAATCCGTTTGTTAAGATAGGCGAATCGGACCCCCCTTTTCTCTACAGAGTCAAGGGTTTTTTTTCAGATATTTTGGGGCTCCCGACCAGAGGTGGCTGCCAAATTCTACGGTGGGGCGCACTTGCGATTTGTACAGGTTCAGCAGTTGTGTACTATTAAAGTATCTGCGGGGTCTGTACAGTACGCCCAGTTTCTGAGAGGCTAACTTTACTCTGGCTTCGATGGAGCTCCCACACCTGAGATAGTCACTTAGGGTTACACCAAGCTATCAATGGAGGGCTTGTTCGGAAGGTTGCTTCCATTAAAGATGACTAGATTGTCATTTCGATCCCCTTAGGCTTAATAAGACATGTTTGGGTCTTTGAAACATTAAATTCGACGAGGTTATTCTTACCCTAAGATTTAATTTCATTAAAAATTACAATAATCGTTTATATATTAAAAGTTTTAAGTTATTTTGAGAATTTTTGAATTATCTTGACATGATAAGATTAAAAACTGCACTTTAAAATATCCGCATACTCGTATTTTGCAAGACGTGGACGAGTATACCACCTGTAAAGAAAACGTAATAATAATATTATTGTTCTGCCGAGAGTTTGACGCGGTAGGTAATGCACCCATGATTAAGATTAACGTAATTACAATAATGGTGTCTCGTCTGTGCCGTCATAATGGACAAGTGAACATCTGCGATATATCAGGTGTCTCCTTATCTGTCTCAGACACAACATCTCCCCGCGACACGCGCCCTACACCCGATAACCGTTATTCTTCCCTGCGTATTGCATACTGCATACTTGCGTATCCGCACACATGGACACTAATCACCTCGCACAATCCTACGCCTACGCAACAGTGTAATGTTTCTGGCTTGTATTTACATTTTATCATAATTTAATGCTGCCGTCTTTATAGTTATGAATTACACACACCGAAATGACATACGTAAGTGCTATCTATTATTATCCGTATTCAACTTTTTGAGTATGCAAATAACTTTGGCTTGGTTGGAGTGTTGGAGGTTTTGTGTTTGCGGCGAGTCCTAACGAATCACCATGTTTTCCTTTGATATCACGAATCACGGCCTGGACCAGTAATGCACAACGTTTTTAACCGGTGGTCCAATTTATTAATTCTCATTATGTTCCCAGGCGGTAGGAGAAGGGTACCTGCATATTGTCATGGTTAACTTTGCAGTCGATGGCGTAGCTAGTGTAGATTTATTTTTATTTTCAAGTGATACCGTACATATTTCTAAACTGTCTGAAGCCGGGAATTATATATACTGTAATAAGGGGGACTAGATACCATCCACGTTGGCCGCCGGTGTAATATAAGGCCCCAAGTTGGCCGTCAGTGTAATAGAAGGCAGTTAAAGCACGTTGGAGCGACAGTGTAATAGAAGCAGGTTAGGTTAAACTCACCCGGAGGCCGGGCGAAGGGCGCCCGACTCCATGCTTACCTAGATAGCTCAGCGGTTTGAACAGGTAACCCTTCTTCTGCAGCTGTGAGTCGGAAACAGCCTCATGCCGGGCTCAGTGAAAAAAGGTACTCAACTACCAAAGAAAAGATGTGAGCTTTCTAGGCAGGGTTTATTTTACGAGAAGGCAATCACAGCGGGTACACATGGGGAAGTATATACTAACAATTGGCAACACACACCCTATCTATTAATCTAGGATTCTCTCTCTCCAGTACCATTAAAATCGGGCAAGTTACTTTAAACAGAGTGATTTACAGCACATTAAAAAGAGGAAATAGTTACAGCTTACATGGAGACATCAGTCGGGGACGAGATAGCTCTAGCCAGGAACGGTATCTTCATATTAGTGCTCAAAACCCGGTCCACAATTTAGGGACCTCACAAGTAAATGGTCAACAGTAATTAGGACTTTCAAATTACGGTAACAAAACGCCACTGTAAACGGCGAGCCCGCGCAAGAGCGCGTGTCGATGACACAACCTCTGCGATCTGCGAGCGAAATCTTTCTGTGGGCAAAATGGCCGTCGCTCTCGTGCGGCAAGCCCGCGTTCGCGGAACTTTTACGAGGAGCTAGGTGCCTTTCAACACGGCTAGAATCTTGTTTTTTAAATTGTAGCTAATTTGTTACATAACAATCCCCTTCATAAAAATATATATTATTAAGTACCCACTACTTCTCAAAAAAAGTGTACTTCTCAAAATGCAAGAATGTTTTTATCCCATTCAAATACATAGTTACGAAACATATTTTGAGTCCCTTGAAAGTAGTTTTTAAGTTAATCACTACACGCGCTCCGCACTCCTGAAATGTGTACTGTTGCCATCAATGGCAGCTATAGATTTTATTGAGTACCTGTGAAATTCAGTTTACTTATTGGTTCTATAATATTTTTTTATGTTGTATTGTGTTGGTTATTAAAAACTTGAGATTCAAAATAAGCCTGAATTTCTATCAATTTCATTACGTATTACTTTATTATGCACATGTTTTCGCCTTTTTGTGTTGAATAAGTTGTGTACATATTTGTTTTTGTTGTATTTTTGTTTATTAGATAAGTTTTATTTTGTTCCTATGTTGTATCCACTCTCAAGTGAAAGGGATTCTATTTCCTACCCTAAATTACATACATAATTCCATTCTAATTAAATTATGAATTTAAATAACATTGTCAAAGAAATCAGTATTCTATGAAAGATCTTAAAATACTATGTTTTGACGTGTAACTTTAAATTCAATACAGATGAAGTGTATGCCATTTTAGTTTTTATGTTAATTAGAGCTTTCTGAACAAATTTATCCACTATACTATTATTAATGATAAAATTATTTACACCAACGCATAATATTTATTTGTATTTTGAGTAGGATTTTTTAAATATTTATCTTTGGCTTATCCTGCACACATTTTACATTGTCGTTTGATTGTTTTGTTGTATGTTGTCTTTGGTTAGGTAGCGCCCTTGAGGTGATTTTTCACAAAAATGGCGCTATACAAATCATCCACTTATGTATATGTAATACTGGTGTACCGGTCGCACCGGGACAGGAGTGCTCCTGGCTGGGGTGGTACATTCGTATCGTATCCTATCAATTTATTTGTTTTTTAATATTCGTGTTCATAGTTAAATTAATTTTCAAAGTTTGAATATTTTAAATCCCGACGAAATGTGCAGAATCCGAGAGGTACAGAGGCGCGTGACGTCATCCGTACTGAACAATACACGTTCAAAGGACAATTTATATGGAGATTATTTTTTTCTTCAATAGGGAATTCCAGTACATTTTTTTTAAATTAATGTTAATGGTCTAATTTAATAAACGGTTGTTTTTTTTGAAAACATCAAAATTTCAAACGATAATTGATTTTTAGCCTTTGAATTTTTATGTCTACCGCCAAAAAACCCAGAAGCCATACATAGGTGCCAGATGTCAACGCAATCTTACTCATTACACTTACATAATCATCATAAGAAAAAAATACGTTTGTTTAAGTTTGGAGGGGGGGATATTGATAAAAAGAGGATTCATTTTCCCCATTAATGCTCTTGATTTGAATATATTTTATTTAACCACGTGGCCGCCGATTGTGCGACACTAACCCGGACTCTGTACTGTGCACTGTGGAGGTACATAAGTGCACCACGTACATGTTTACGTACATACCTGAATATTTATTCATTTCCAATTACATCGTAATTATTTATCTTTGTGAAGGCTCTTGATACACGTGAGAATTTTCTTTCTTCGATTCATGTTTTACAAACCCCGATTAGGTTGGCATCTTCCTTGCAGGCATAATAGTTTATCGCCTTTTCTTTATTTACTTATGAGTTGCCGTGACGAAATGGGTAGGTACCGCGAAAGAAAAAAACAACACGAGACGAATAGCTGGTTTTACCGATAATTCTTCACGTCATCGGCGCCGCCAGCGATTTGTCCGATTTCAATTAAACTTTCTCGGTGCAATGAAAACGGTGACAGATAGTTCCGGAATTTTCCCGAAAAGTGTGCGCGGGGCAATGGGAGGGCATTGCGCCCGCGGAGGGTGAGAAAAAGAGATACCTACGACTTATCTGTGCAACTTTTATTGGCATTGAATTGGGCCGCTTCCAAGTTGTCTCCGTTTCTGATGGAGGTTTTGTATCTGAAATAAAATCCTCGATCTTTGCATCCATTTTCTACCATAATTTGTACTTTACGATGCTTATAATTACTGTACGAGTATTTTACCAGCATTGTGTTTGTGATCAATTAGACGTTAAGAGTGTGCACTTACATCACGCTTTAGTTTTAACTGCGGTATCAAATTACCAAATAATAAAACTTACTTATGGTTGGTACAAAAATATTTCCAGGAAGTATTCGTGTCTAGTAAGTGTCGATTAAATTAAACTGCATGGAAGATTTAACCCTTCCCTTACGGTGCTAGAAAATCCCTCGAGCTCCGGTGCTGTTATAAGCATTATTCATACTACATTATAAACAAAAACAAAAGAAAAAATTAACAATAGATATTATAAGAACAGTTAAAATGAGTCATTTTTTTGTGTCATTCGATAAATTTAGCCAGTTTTGACTTTATACGTCTTCAAGGTACAGGTGAAAATGCCTACATCTTATAAGGTATTGAATGTTTTGCAGATACGTCCCATTATGCACATAGTTTGATTTACAATGTGGTTATAAGTTGTTTGGTGTAGTGTGGCGTTTAGTGCAACGAAATGCAATCCTTTCTAACAGATATGATGAATCAACAAGACAGATCACAATTTTGTATAAGAATAACTCATCAGTGATTTTTTTTAACGTTAATAGAGCAATGGAATTAAATTGATGATTAAGTACTAAAGCAATATGACAGTTTTTTTTAAATTTAAATTATAAATATTTAATAAATTATTTTATTAATAGTACATAGGTACATAATGTACATAAGTAAAATATTGTGTTTATGTGCGGAAATCGAGTAAAACCCATCGGCCACGCTTAAAACCCAGGATACGTCGATTACAGCCGGCAAACTGCCGGCTTACTGCTACTACTGACGACCGTGCTTCATGGCACGGTGAGCAAAACTCCATACCCCTCACTCACTACCCACCGCATCACTCGGCAAGGTATCAACGCACGCAGACATTCGCACGTATTAACTAATTTTTTCCTCATTTTTCAACAAAACATTTTTATTCTGTTGCGTTCGATAAATACTTATATATTTTAATTATTTTATCCAGTGCATATTTCTGAGAAACACCTAAAATATGGACCCTGTATTTAGTATATTTACATATATATTTAAAAAATTAGAGACATGTCAAATCAGTCGACAGAACCGGCAAGGAAAAGTTTCAAACAGTTGGGTGAGGTAGGGGCCAAACAAGACGATTTAATAAATCCAATTCTAATTGCTTTGTGGGCGGTATATCGTTAATCGTCAACATCATTAAAATCAGCAAAGGAAGATTACTTCTTCAGTGCAATTCCTATTGTGTGAGTTGGCAGCGTCTCCCGTAGTTAACTATCCTCCCCAGAGGAAGTATTGTCCCCTGCCCTGCTAGCTAGATTCAATGCAACGATCCTTGCCAGCTTTTTCGTGAGGAGATGGAGAGCCAGCGTTTACGTTGGAGTATAATATTCAACAATGTAGTATTCTGCTCAATTCTGTACACTGTATAGTATATTACAGTAAGCACTGAAGTTTGTATTTCAATTGCTCCTTCGTTGCTCTGTGCTCCGTGGTTCCCGGAAGATAAATTATTACCGCTGACATCGCTACTGGCGGATTAACGTCCCATTTAGAATATTTATCGGGTGTCATAAAGAAAATTTCTCATCACAATTTTCGCAAGCGAGTCTCGTATATTTCTCATATTTTCCGGAAAGTAATATTATGGCGAATTCGAGTTTTATTCGTATTTCAGAAATTTAATAAAAACTTATGTGATTCCGAAAGCATATCGCGAGGCATTATCGCTTTATTAGTTTGTCAATATCAGATGGTTTCATTTATTATTGAAATACCTCTATTTAAACCAAGGAAGAAATGTAAGAAAATAGATTAATGGTATGTTTCTATTTCTTCAGATTTCCACTTATTGTTTCCTACATGCTGTTACACGTGAATAGCGACATCTATGATGCTGTGAATACTATAAGGTCCCAATAAATTTCTTTGTTTAAAATTATGATCAGGGCGCCAGGTGGCCTAAAACTTATCAAAAATCGAGGAGCAAGAAAACTTATACCTGTTAGACAAAATATACTGATATTCAGGGTCTGTAGCAAAAGTACCGTTGCTCGGAGAGGATTGAGCTACGGCGCGTTTGGTAGCTGCGACTTCCCCCTACCCCACCACTCGGTGCATCCCGCTACCCCTTCTAGCGCAGTCAGGAATTTTTTTCTCGATACTTTTGCAACAGATCCTGTATATGGGTCTGAAACGGTGAATAACTTCATATACTGTCAATAAGTGACTAAGGAGGTTGTGAAAAGTAGGATTTGCATGACAAAAGATGCCATGAGCAAATTGCCAAAGATATGGAGTGACAGAGGCATAACGAAGACCACCAAGATGAGACTCGTCCTGGCGCTGATTTTTCCCATATTCCTTTACGGTGTGGAAACATGGACATTCACAAAAACAGACTCTTTACGGATTGTTATACGTGACAGTGCGTTCACGACAGCAACAGATACCGAACTTTATTAATATTAAAGTTTTCATGTTTTTTCGAGTTATTCCGGAACTCAATATTTAAATAAAATGATGTAGATCAGTAATTCAAGGAATAATTCCTCCCTTCGTTGAAGATTCGACTAGTCTGTTCGTAACGCATGACGGGGCAATAAATCAACCATTTTGATTTTAGACGCCTGAACTATCTAAACATCTCTTCTCCCTTGTTCGGTGGCCTTGCGGATTACAGTTCTTGATTTAAATTACTCGCAGTTGTTGTTGTCGTTATCTCCTCGAATATTACAGTGGTAATAATGAATTATTATTGATTTAATATTAATAGAACGTTTCCTTTTTATTAGCAACGCAGTTACTCAAACGTAAATACGCAGTAAACCAATAAATGACGGCGATAGCCACAAAAGTCTAAATGCAACGGTAACGATTACCTGTTCAGTACTTTATTATCGGAGTGGTTCAATAATATGTATTTCAATCTGAAGAGCGAATAAAGGATATTGTGCGCTCTTTCCTATAGAACGACCGATCTTTACAACGGGTTTGCGATTTTCTAGTCCGCACGAACGAATTCCAATCTACTCGCTGCAGTCTCACGACTTGAGATTAAAACTCATCGACCTAGTAATCAAATTATACTTTGTATTTTGAATTCTATTAGTTTCTTTAATACTTAGCCACGGACGCATACTTAACCTAACCATAATATGTCCCGTTTTTCGGTACTCTATTCCTTTGACCCCTTAGAGTAATAATACAGTTGTCGCCGAAGAGACCTTCGGGATGCCAAAATGTCCCGTTTTCATCTTTACTCCGTTGGTTTTATGTACATTTTTTTTTAATATTTACACGAGTGGAAGCTCTGAAGGAATTTTGTGACAAAGAATTTTGTGACGGCCTCCATGGTCGAGGGGTAAGGTTCTCAACTACGAATCCGAAGGTCGCGGGTTCAAATACCGCCGTGCGCAAATAAATTTTATTTAATTAATTTGTGTTATTTCACAATTAATTAATTAAAAATAATACGTGGTATATTTGCACACGTTCCGGAGTGGAAGATACTCTCAGTATCGCCCTGGTGTAAGACCACCATTCAGAATTGAAACCTTGCTTGAAATGGTTTTTAGCCGTGTTTGGTGACCAGATCTGAATAGCCAGGTATTTCCCCATCTTCCTCTCCCCCTTCTCCTTCCCCTCCCCGCTACCATCAGCCTCACAATATTCCACAATTGGGGATTCCATAGTCTCACTGGCTCCAGACGGTTGGGAGCAGTTGGGACTCTTGTGTGGTATTCACATAAAAAAAGCTAACACGGAGTATCACAAATTGCTGGTATACTATATAGCGCCCTTGAGGTGATTTTCTCCCGAAAACGGCGCTGTAGAAATAATGCATTTATTATTATTATATAATAAAACCAGATGTCTTGCGCTTATGCCTGCCATTGAATCAATTTTTGAAAATGTACAAACCATTGAAGATCTATTTTTTAAGCATCGACAAATGTCCCAAACAAAATGGAAAACTTTTTTGAGAAACCTAGTTCAGAATTATATGACTTTATTTTATGCACGCTCAGTCGGCAACCTTACATATCATGTAGTAATAATGAACAGTGCCATAATGAGTTGAATTGATAACTCATGGGAGTGCAACATTGTTGTATGTCTTTTTTGAAATAAAATAAAATAAAGGTGTATTGAAGATTGAAGGTTAGAATATTTCTGCGATTGAAACTGCTCAGGAAATCCATCGGTTAAAAGATAATTTGGCTTTAAAACAACACTCACCAACACTTAACCCCTACCCCGCCAAGTGTCCAAGTTTTGGGGAAAAATAAAACGGACAGTAGCAAGCACGAGGTTCATCTCTCATTGATTTGATCTACCCAAAAAGACAAATCTTTCAAATAAATTGAAAGTGTAAGATCGCGTGGTGTCCTGTTTGGCACAATTAACTTAACACTTTGAATATATTAAAATCGAATGGTGTGGCCTTATAATGTGCAGTTTTGTTAACCGTTTATTCCCTCGAAGGTTGGTACCTAGTTTTTTATGCAAAGAATTTGTTTAACCTTTTACCCAACAACATTACAATATTATGCACTTGATAGTGAAAAGCAAATAAAATATCAAAACGATTTATTTTTAATTTAATAATAACTTCAATATTAACTGTATCATAGGTTATAAATATACCAATATAAATAGTAACTTTGCGGTGGAACATGTTTAACATATATTCAAAACGGTGTATACAATATAGGTAGGTATTTAAAATACCCCCCCCCCCCCCTTTTTTTTTAAACACTATAACAACTAAACTTTTTTTGTCACAATAATAACAACTAAAAATACTTGCAGAACTTAATAATAACATTATTAAATTTGATTTTCTTTAAATTTTTAAAAAAATAAAATGGAGTTCTACAAATTAAACACAAAAACAATTAATAATTAATATTTAAAATACCCATTATATTATTATTTCACTTCTTTAGTTTATTTATTTATTCCTTTCCGTATGATGCCATAAATACTTTCGGTCATTTTTCTCAATGGCTTAATATTGTAATATAGGCAAGCCTTCCTTAAATACATATCTACTGAATGTTTACAAACTTCAGTATTTAATCCTGCTGTAAGACTGATAACAGGGGTGTTGACTCTCGCTACCTTCAAATCGGCACTCTACTAGACTATAGTTGCCTTAGTAGGTATTATAGTGGACACAGTGGCGTGTATCGCTCCGCTCTAGGTAGTCTGCACTCTTTTCGATTGTAGTAGCATAGGATTGCATACTGGTAGCATTGAAAAGGGCTGTTTTTTTATTATTTTCTGTTGATGATTGCTACCAAGTTAACAAACTAGGGTAAAAGTGGCTTACCTATATATGTATATTCTAATTCAATTGTCTTTTTTTTTTCTTAAACTCACGCATTGCGTCATAACATTCCGATCCATTTTCCTAAGGTAGGCACAGCTTTTCATCCTTTATGAAGTGCACGCCACTGAATGGACGTGCTAGATCAAATACGGTTAGGTTTCCGTAACTGTTTAGTCTCTTTAGAATGCAATGACTTGAGACTCCCTGGGCTACTGGGCTACGTTAATGAATGGTGAATATCTGTGCACTCCACAAAGTGAGGTGTTGTGTCGAAAGCCTTTATTCAATCAGCGTGTACGAGCAGTCTCGCAGTGCATTGTACAACACTTCACTACTCACTACTAGAAGCTATGTAGCTTCTCTGCGGTGGTTATTTCCCCTGGAAGCCAAGTCGCTGGCGCCGGGAGCCGAGAGCCGAGAGCCGCTAATCCCCGAGCATTAGCATAAGTTATGCGGCCGCGGCGGTTCTGACTGCTGATTACTGATTGCTGCGCCGCGCCGCCGAGCGGTGCAATGGTGCATATTTCAAATGGTCTTCGGCCGAAACTCATTCTATATCGATTATTTATTTTGATTTAACTTCTACTGACGTGGAATTCTTCTATTCAAATGATGTACAATCAAACAAATACAATCTAAATTATAAAAAAATAGTCCTTTTGAAAACACTGCCGATCGTCTAGGTCAGAGTTTCTCGTTCTTATTACTCACTCAGTGCCCCCCCTTTCACATATATTTTCCTTCAGCGCCCCCCTCCCCAAACCTCCAGGAAAAATCTATCGCTTTTTCGTCTTTATTGTCTTGAAATATAGAAAAGCCTTATACCATCTAGTCAAATCATCAAAAAGTGAACATGTTGATTTGGTCGTATTTATCTTTCATTGTACCAGCTCGCATATTCAGATACTACACACATTATATTCTGTTGCGTCATAGATATAAGTGTGATCACATGACACGGACGGATGCTGTGATGTCCGAACATCTGACGAAATGTAAACAACATCGTGATGTCATCCGTATCGATACTGGTTTCCGGGACTCCTATCATCGGAAAGATAACCGCTGTCGGTGGATAATGTTGTTTTGACGAATGATTGAATTATTATCTTTGTTACCTCAGATTTCATAATCTCCTGGTATTTCAGATTAGCGATGGCCGTGGGATTGGCATTTATATTTTACCTCGCATACCATAAAAGCGTGTCTAAAGTTAAAGCTAAATGAGCTTCTTCATTCTAACCCTGTACTTAACTTTTTAACTGCTACCTTTCAAGCTCTAGAAAATCTAGCTTTGAAGGAAATTTTAACGAAAAACAAAAATATTTCCAATAGTATGCAATAGTATATACGTTATCATTAGTCAAATGTAGTAGTATTCAAAAGTATATAAGTAGTTATTTTATAAACTTAAATGTATAAATAACTAAAATGAAACAAGATATTATTATTAAATAGCACTATGGTCTATTTTATTCAGTTTGTTTTCCACGTAACATGAAACAATTATTGCATATTGCTGACTCTTCTTTACTGCATGTGAGCATCTCTGTATTATTTCTACATCTGAAAAGAGTATTGTGCGGATGTAACCGAAACTCAAGCTTATGCCTTTACATGTATACATAATTAAGTGCGAATGGTGGATGAAGTGCAAAGACTGGATTAATAAAATCTCGTTATAAATCCAAAATGTTCTCACTGCCAACCGTCTCCAACGCCTGTTTACAATAAATAATTTATATTTATTATATAGCTTACTGTCACCGATGAGTAGCTTGTATACTTCAAGTTAATTAATTTCATTAATATTGCATAGTTTGTGCACCTCTGCCGTAGAATAACTCTCATTCTAAGAACTGTGCCGGGGAATCCCAGCTAGTTCCATCTATGAAAAAAGCGTATACAGTAAAAACGATTAAACTGTTAACTTTTGTTTATTTATCTTCTGAAAGACCTTTAAAGTTAGATTGGTTAGTTATTGTATATGCGCTAACATAAGTTTGCCACGAAGCTCGGCATAGAAGAGGATAAATTAAAAGAGATGAAATGGTTGTCTTCCTAATAATATGGGCACTGGGCGTTAATTTTTTAAATTCCACATATAATAAACCTTTGTCTTCTCACTACTTATTTACTAAAATTCCATATTCTGTTCTTTAATCTATCCCGCTAATTAATGTATGTGATATTTACCAATCTTGTTATTTTATCCTTCACCTTATCATTCTACCCATCTTAACGGTCAGCACCCAAAATACACACTTTGTACTCTACTAACACAAGAAATACTATGAATGATTTATCTGTAAATTCTTTTCTGGGATTAGAATTGAAATTAAAACACTTTTGTACTTTGTTCCACTTATTTATTGAGTCTAGTTTTTGGACTGATAATTCGTGGTGGAATTCCAATGTATTAGAATTGAAATTAAAACACTTTTGTACTTTGTTCCACTTATTTATTGAGTCTAGTTTTTGGACTCATAATTAATAAATAATGGTGGAATTCCATTGTATTAGAATTGAAATTAAAACACTTTTGTACTTTGGTCCACTTATTTATACTTTTCTGGTAGTTAGAAAAATGTATTAGATTTCAAAATATAAAAATCCCCAAACTGTAATCTTTAATTTCTCTGTGAAATACGTACTTGAATTTTTGGTATGTATTTCTTGGAATTTGGAAGATTACAATTTGAGGGTTTTTGTATTTTGAAACCTGCAGATTTTCCTAACTAACATTGTAGAATTTACATATAAATCTTTTATAGTATTGGTAGTAAGGAGAATATATGACGCGAATGTGAATGGAAGAAGAGCCCGGGGACGCCCGAGGAAGACATGGCCCGATCAAGTGAATCAAATACTCGAGTCGGGCCATGTCAGAAGTCGGAATAACAGAAGAGAATGTATGAGGCGTTGTATGAATGTGAATGAAGCAAGAAGTGTATGCCAAGATCGAGTTGTTTGGCGGTCCGTCCTCTCTGCCTACCCCTGCGGGGAAACGGCGTGATGGTTAGTTAGTTAGTTAGTTAGTAGTATTGGTTGAGTTAGCAAACTATGAAGTGATGTGTAGGTCCATTTTTGAGTGCTGGCCCTTAACTAAAACTTTATCTCTCTAAACGTGATATTTGGCGTGAAGAGGAACAACAAATGATTTATCTTGACTGTGGAGCAAGCATTCGACTACATTATTTTTTTTTTAAATTTGCTTTCTGATTCAGGGATTTCTGATTCTTTTCTCATTCATAACAACTTGAAAACACTTACCATGGTGTAGAAATATTTTTTCCAGTTCCGGGGAACGTTCGATCGTCATGTCGTATTTCAACCATTAGGTATGCATTATAAACCTAGTGTATATTGTCTTCATTAAATTAATTAAACCATTACATGATAAAGTATTTTTAGCGTGTTTTCGTCCTTCCTCTGTGTTTACTTAGTTTTGTGGAAGATTTTACGCAGTAAAAAGCATGGGCGGGTTTATTGCGACGCGTAAAAACGCAGTTTTGTTTGGGCGGTGGCGGCGATCGATAGGCGGCGGCGGGGTCGACGGCCTTGGGCGGACCGCCCTCCTCCCCCCGCCACCCTTCAGTAGTAGTAGATGGGACACACCCAACCAACCCCTACCTCCTCTCCACCTTCTGAGCCCTCTCCACCCTTGCTCAAAATCAACGCGTTTCGCCTTCGCTTCGGAGCGATCCGGGAATGTGCTAAGAATCTCAAACAATCGAACATTAATACATCTCGCATGCGAAGAACTTGTGCTTATTGTAGGTTAGGTATTGAATATAATATAATATCACTGCTGATACGAAGCAAACATCTGTTTTTAGGGCAAAGTCACGTAATAAAGTATAATATGATTATGGTGGGTGCTTTTTATGTGAAATATATCGCCTCAAGGGTGCTTGAGTTAGCATTTATTAGTATTGTTTAGTCAGATTAGTATTATCTTACCAGCCTTCAATTTTATTTTTTATAAGAACGAACTAAAGGTCCTTCCAGTAACCTTGCGTTTTTTTCCATCTCTCCCAAATATAATTTAGGTCATGCCTCATGCCCAGTTTTGCTTGGGAATGGAAGGAACGCCAAAATACAAACAAACACCCGAACTGGCGTGGCCTTGATCCAATTTCAGTCCTTCAAATATTATTTAAGAGCTGAGATCTGGCTAAAAACTTTATTAGATTGATGAATTATTTTTTTCATCAAGCACATCAATTTAATATAACGAAATCCTCAGAACGGGAAATCTCATTGAGGATATCATTATTTGTTCTTTTGTTATAAAAAAAGAAGATAATAAAACATTATTATTATGAATTACGGTTAGTTTTTTCTGAATTCTGATAAAAGTTGCAGAAAAAAAATAGTAGCAATAGACGAACTTTCTCGCAGTTAAGTTTTTTTTGGGTTGTTTTAACATCCAGAATATTAACTTTTAGATTTTTATCTCTTTAATTTTAGCCATCTAGAACCTATTTTCGTGGCTACCTCGTAACACCTAATTTTAATTACACAAATTTTAATTTTTGTTTAATTTTGGATATATTGTATTTCTATTTTTGATTATCTTGACAATTAATCTCGCAAATCCAAACCTTTTCACATCCCGCGACATCTGTTAATTTTTCAATATTTACCAATTAACGGTTATTTCAAGACCGCCCTTGGGTGAAAGCCAAAAAATTGTATTTTAAAAATCAAATAGTTTGACAAAATATTTCTGTGGTCCTATTGTTTTAAGCTAATTTCGAACTTTGTAAAGCGCCTTGAGGGTTATTTCACTAAAATGGACAAAACATAGCCAAATGTTAATATTATTAAAGCATCTAGGAAGTGAACTGAATTTACGCTATGTAATTTTAAAGTTAAAATAAATATATTAATTGTTTTTGTGTTTAATTCGTAAATCTACATTAATTTTTTTTTTTAAATTTATTTTAGCAAGTATTTTTATATGATAATAAATCATCACCCATCCAAATTTTAAAGGAGTGGGAGTAAATTAAATCATGTAAATAAGTCGTCGCAATGTGGATTAACCACAGTTTAAAAATGGCCTTAAACGCCGAAACAGCTGTCACAATAAAAACAACTAAAAATACTTGCATATAAAAATAAAGATAAAAATAAATAAATAAATATACATACATGTTTCGCTTTCTTAACTTAACTCAACTACATAATAATTTTTCTTAACTCAAATATTGTTTCCTAACTTAGATATTATTCTTGTCTACATTTTAATTTGCTACGATGTATATTATACGTATTATATTACCTCTACCACCAATTTTTATCATATTACACCAGCCCTGAAAACGTAAGTCTAACTCATGTATTTATTTATTCTTTATCAAATGGAAAACATGTCATGTGATAGTTACGGCTGCTCTCTGACGGTCCGGTGAGGAATGAACATTTCACTCGTTACTGCAGACACTGCACAGAAAAGTCAAGTTTGCTAAAGTAAGGTAAAGGTTTGCAACGCAGACCATTGTGGGACTTTTCTGCGCAGTGTCTCCAGTAGCGAGTGAAATGTTCATTCCTCACCGGACCGTCAGAGAGCAACCTAAGTCTCAAAATTTAACTGCGTTTTAGACTTATTCGATGATAAGTTCAATTTGTACTAAAAAATTCACTCGTGAAAAAAAACCGCATTTTTTGACTTGTGACTAGTATTTATGTTCTCCCCTTGAATAGAATAATGCTCCGTACTTTGGTCGGTGCTCGCAATCAATCGGCTTGAGTAATCCCCCCAACAAAACATATAGAACAATCTGACGTAAATGATGTGTTAGATTTATTATTATTATTACATGCAAATACATTATCACGAACGCTCCGGTTGCATCTCGTGTAGACCTAGACCACGGCGCGACGTGAAGAGTGCATCCCGCACGACAATCATTTAAATTTGCTTTTCAAGATCGTAAATAAGTGCAGTGTAATAGCCGGTGTTTGTCCCCTGTCAGGCGGTGAATTTCCCATTGCAATAGTATATTATCATCGATCCACATAACTAATACTTTATCAGTGACGGGTTACGCCATGGGCCGTTGGTCTCCGCTAGGTTCTCCTACAACCGACAACCAACAATCAACAACCAACAACCAATCAATAAATCCGTCCGACCGTACTTTCATGGCGTTATCATTATAATAACATAACTTTATTCCAGAACTAAATACGGATATGGTAACTCAAATATTACACTTTGTGCATTCATTGATTCAACCTCATTGAAGAAATATTGATTCTTGTCAAGTTCCTGACGTCAAGCTGTTGTGAAATGGATATGTGCGTAGTCTATCCGTATCACAATATTTCAAACAATGGCACCAAAACAAACATAGGATGTCGGGACTTTTCACTTCAAGTGTCCGAATAAAATAACTGGTTTATTTTATGTATTTTATTTATTATGTTCAAGTTTAATTTACAAATTTAAGATAGCTTATACAAACTGAGATAGTTTGGTAATGCCTTTGGATGGCGAAACAGTTGTCACGTGTAATAATAATTATCCAGTACAACTTTTTTTTATGAATAAACTATTTTTTAAAGTAAATAAATATAATTAAGAAGCACTTTGTTTACACTACTGTTTTTAATATATAAATATATTTATTATATATAATTAACAACATAGTTAATAATAGTAGGGTAAGCACTAAAAAATGATTTTTTTATATAATCTTTATAGTTTTTTTTTTTTTAATTAATACCTTCCTAATTGAGAAATTCTCGTGTTTAGAGAGGGAAGTTTCATGTTTCAGAGGCAAAGCTTCCCTCATCAGG
Organism: Halesus radiatus; assembly: GCA_022606495.2. NCBI lineage: Eukaryota > Metazoa > Arthropoda > Insecta > Trichoptera > Limnephilidae > Halesus > Halesus radiatus. Next base: position 108,058 of record JAHDVE020005280.1, on the reverse strand, counting down.
ATAAGCAATAAACATAATATTAACAAAATATTCGGTTTGGTAAGCAAGCCGAACCTTTTATTAAACTTATTTGCTGTTTTACCTAAATTGGCAGCACGCCTAGCTCGACCCCCTTATTTTGGTTTCTGCCTCTTGCGTGTTAGGGCATATCTATATACCATTTGCTCTGTGGTCCATTATAAACTAACCCGGATTTATACATGTACAGCCCGTAACAGGGCGAAGCCAAATCGGCCAAAAATAAGTGGGTCGAAAGGTTGAAGTGATATTTCACAAAATTGTCACGTTTAAAATTAGCTCTGTTTTATTTAATGTATCTTCACTTCCTTACCACGTGTGGAATTACTTGAATGATTTGTTTTTTCTCACTGAAATACGGTTTCAGTGCCGTATTATTACTTTACGGCATTCACATAATGTCGTGTTTCTGAATTCCTCGCACAATCATAATTAATCTCGAGTCAGTCGTTTGTTTTTCTCAAACGCGTCATCAATCCATCAATTCGCTTTTTCTAGAACGGACGCAGAACGTAGAACCCGGATCATGATACCGTGTCATTCATTTTATATCGTGTGTGTTCTGACTGTTGGGCTATTGTCATATATGTATATCTATGGTCAAATACCAATCAACTCCGTATCCCCAGATCGCCCGTACACAAACACACATAAAAACTTCATAGGAGAATATTCTTTGTTATGTTTCAGCGAGGTATTTTTTTTGGTTAACCCTCACCAGGGACAAAATCAGTTCAGAATAATATAATACTTATTATCTATTACATTTACGAGGGCATTCTGTATTGATTAGTTTATGTTGGGCTGTCTGTGCCCAGTGTTCAGAGCAGATCATAAGCCCCCTCCTCGGCGCCCGATCCTGTCAATCCACCATCCGCACTCTCTGCAGTGTAGGCATCCTATTGCCAATGTGATGGCAGATTGTTTTTTGCCCTCTTAAACACGCCAGATAGAGGTTTATCGGATTTAAGGGATCAAGATCGACTGAATATAATACCTAAGATTAGTAAGTTATTATTACTACATTTTTTTATTATTATTAAGCTATCCGGAGCCAGTGAAACTATCCAAATTGGGGTATGTTGTGTTGTGTTTATGGGAATGTCAGGGAGAGGGGAAATGGGAAAGAGGAAGGTTAGGTAGGGAGAAAGCCCCTAAGTGGGAAAGCCACGTTGGGTGACAGTGTTGTGAAAATGAAGGGATGGGGAGGAGGATGGTTGGGTTACGGGGGAAGTTATGGGAGACAATTACAATCTGCAGGACTTACCCTGGAGATGGCCTCTTAGATGGGAAGTCTGCTCCGGACATTAGCCTAGCTCAGATCGGCAGGGGGCATCAGCTTCTCATCGTACAGGGTCGCGGATCTTATAATTTGGTTGAGGGCGTTTCTAATTCTACGTTAAATGAGTACAGGGAAGTGTTTTCATACTCGGAGTTTATTGTAAGCTCGGACAAACATTGTAGGTTAAGAACAATCGAGTAGTTAGTAAAAAGGTCTTAATCTAGGTATGATTCTATTGTAATATCTCTCTTTCTGATTCGAATCTCTAACCGGGTTATGCAAATGTACCAAGGGATTAATCAACACATTAAGGGGAGATGGAAAATCAGCTTACATGGAGGTGATCTGGTCGGATGGCGAGAGTTGCTGGCAATGACGCTAAGGCTGGACATCTCTGCACTGAATTTAATGGGCTATTTAATTAGTAAGTCACCCTGATGAGTGCTTTGGCAGCAAATGGCACGACCAGCTGCGGGCTTCAGCCCGTCCGCATAGTACTTGGCCGTAATAAACTACTAACACAAAAATAGCCGTCTCTTTTCAGAGACGCAGTTATCTCTTCGAGCTCCAGGCGGAAAGTGCTCGTTTCAAGGGGCCGCAAGCAACACCGCTGAGCTGCCGAGGCGCTCGCGTCGCCTGCTCCTGTTCTGTTAATGTATGATCTAATTGGTTTAATTGGGCGCTAGAATCGCCTGATTGGTTAATTTATGGAGGGAAATGATGTGATTGCTTGCCGGGCTCATTTGCCAAGACGAGTAGCTAGAACTCATCTCAGGGCCATCCTTTCGTTACAGTTGTAAGGCTGAAGGGTATGGGAAGGGAAGAGGATGATGGGAAGTATCTGGCTATTTCAGATCCGGTCACCAAACACGGCTAAAGCCATTTCAACCAACGTTTCGATTCTGAATGGTGGTCTTTCACCAGGGCGATTCAAAGAGTATCTACCACCTCGAAATATGCCGCAAGTATATAATTTTGTTGGAATAACTTATTGAAGCTTATGAACCTCATTGTAATATTTAATTATTGAAAAAGATAATATTAACAAATCTCAATGAAATATGAAACAGAAAAAGACACAAGAGTCCCAGTTGGGACCGATGCCTTTGTATTTTCTGTCTTTTTCTGTTTCATTGAGATTTGTTTATATTAGCTTCATCAACGATTAAATATTAAGGGTCCAGTATAAGACCGCGTATTCACCGCCGTTAGGAATTTTAGGCCTCAAACTTAAAACCACGGACCACCGCGATCCGGCAGCAGGATTGGGGAAATGTGGATAATGTAGAACACGGCAGATTAAAAAAAATGTTCAGCGTATTGATGCAATACGAAACAAAAAAACATTTGCTCTATATTTTTTTCGTTTATTCGCTGTATAAAAATAAATAAATAGAAGCTTGACAGACTTAACTTAGCATCTGTTGGTAATAGGATAGGATAACTGATGAGAATATGTTTTTTTCAATTTATATATAATATATTAATTATTGTCAGTAGCCATACAGAGTGCCTCCCTTTTACAAAAGATTTGTTTTGTTACTATTTACATATTTATTTCTTCACAGCATTATCTTTTTTTTTTAGCTTCGGAAATATTATAGAAATGGGTAACGTGGACCAACTGCTCAGAAATACTTATAAGCACAGTTTTTTGAAACAGGGAATTATTTTCATGGATTTTGAATCAAGGGATCCGATTTTCGATTGCCAATAGGGGATTCAAGGTGGTTGAAATGAAGTGGATGCTTTTTTATATGGCTGTTTTATCAATGGCTTTCGTTTTTATTAATGGTTAATTAATCCGACTATTACATTTGAATTGAGAACCAAGATGGAGGATGTGAATTAGATCCTGTTTATTAAACGGGAATAAGAATTACTTCTCTTTCAATAATTTTTGGGATTTAGAAACGCTCTTCAATATTGTATACTAAACAGCAGTAAAAATATAACATAGGTAGATAACGATGATTTACAACCTACTCCAGACGTACACAATAAGCTTGAATACAATTCACCAAGTCAATGAAGGCAATAAGAAAAACTGATATTTTGCCGGTGAATAATACCTATAACAGGGGAGTATTTTCACAAAAGTCTCCTATCTTCCCCTTGCCCCTCCCCCAAGCAAAGTAGACCAAATATGATATAATTTGAAATCAAATACGTTTCTAACGACTTAACAATGTCCGAGATACAGCGGTTCTAAATTATTCAAATTTTTTGTAAGTTGTCATTCTTCGCTATTTTTCAGTGTTTTGGTCAATTTTGACAGTGAAGGAGTAATTTTGTAAAGGTTAATCTATTGTTTTTAAAGTAGACTAAAGATGGCACAATTTGAAAACAAATTGGTCTCCAAGGACCTAATATCGTCCGAAATACAGGTGTTCTAAATAAAGAAAAACATTCTATGTTATGATAACATAGAATATTTTTCTTCATTTCAAATTGTAGAATCTTTAGCCTACTTTAAAAAATATTAATTAACCTTCACCGAAAAATTACCCCTTCACTGTCAAAATTGGTTAAACACTAAAAAAATGGCGAGAAATAAAAAAAACAAACTTCGCTATTTTTTTTAAAATTATTAATTAAGGGGTAATTTTTCGGTGAAGGATAATTAATATTTTTTAAAGTAGGATAAAGATTCTACAATTTGAAATGAAGAAAAACATTCTTTGTTATCTTTCTTCGCATTTGATTTCAGTTCACTTCCAAACACTTTAATTCCGATTTTGAACCAAATCGGTAGAGAACTCAAAATTAAAAATGACCATCGAAATTAATCAGGTTGACATTAAATTTGACTTCAGCACCCCCCTAACATGACTTACGCCGCTTTCTAACCAAATCGGTGTGAATATCTAGAAATTCAAAATAGCCGCTAAAACTATGGATTTTGATAGGCACAGATCGGCATACTTATACATGCAGTCAGGGGGCGTCAAGATTGTAAATTATATGGGCACAAAAAATGTTAAGATTTTTAAAATAATTCGTTCATTCATTAGTTTTGCTGTTGACCGCCTGCAAAGATATAATCTTGTAGATCTGTACCACGTCCGTCAGTTTTTTTCCAGTGCGCAGGTCTTTTATATTGTGCCGTATAATAAATTAATCACTTTTTGGACCATCTTATAGAACGTTGCAAAGAAATGTGATTATAACAAAAAAAAATCGAAAATACGTAATTCCTACATTCCGATGGCAGTTTAACACCTCTCTTCCTAGCTATTCGTCATAAAACAGACAGAAATATCGAATTTCAAATCGACGTCCGCTCGCTCTGAAGGACTTCTCACAACTGATTTACTCCAGCGAAATAAATCGTTTTATCAACAATCGCGCGGGCCAGAAATTGTCATACATTTTTTGTATGACGGAACTGAATTTAAAAATTCCTGAACTTTGAGGGAATTACAGTGAAAATCTAGATTAACTGAATTATTTTTAATAAACGCTTTTAGTTCTTGATCTTATTTACTCTGAGATTGTGGAAGGATTTTGATTAAATATGTTTGTAATGGGTGCAGTTAACATAACGGAAAAGGCACTGTCGAGCGTTTTACTTAAAATTACTGTAGGTATTTCATATATAATATAAAAGGTTACAGTTTAAAAATTTACGTCACTGAAAACCTTAGACTCTTTCGTAACTTTCTGTTAAGAATTTGCAGATAAATTATGTGTTGTATTGCTTACGTTAGCATACTGCGAAGTGACGTTTAGCGCCTTATTTGAGTCTTCCCCCTTAAAATGTATGAATTAAACGTGAAATAACACCACTTAATTAAATAAAAATTTGTTGAGCATGCCGGAATTCGAACCCGCGACCTCCGTATTCGTATTCCTCTCGACCCCGAAGGCCGTCAACGGACACTAATAATAATGCAATCGTTCCGTCTGTTCATACCACACCGCTTAAATAATACCGCACCAGAATTATATAATAGCATCCCCATTTGAGAATTTTACGAGAGTGGATGAAAAGGCGAAGGGGAAGAGGAAGGTTGGGGACTATTCAAATCTGGGAACTAAGTATAGCTTCAACAATTTCATGCAATTCCAAGTTGCCTTACACTAGGGCGATACTTTTTAAAATTAAATTCTTTTACAGGAAACCTTTTTCCCCTTGTTATGTAAAGGGATTCTGTGTGGATTTACTGAGTTTATTCCACTCTGGAACAAAGATTGTTTATTGATCCGATTAATAAATGAATGGTGACATTGCGTCGATATTGTCGATAACGTTAGTTGTTCACGTATCGACAATACGTGCCTTGTTCTGAGATGTGTATTGTTATCAGATTGTCTACTCTGTGTTGACTGGTGATATAAGGCTTGGACTGTTATTGTTATATAACTCTAATAACACCGCGGCAGAGATGCGATGTGTTGTCATTCCTTGATGATCGGTAAACATATATACTCGTACATCACTTCTTGCTATCCGGTCAGAACCGGAATGCTGCCTTGTCGCCGGGAGATGATGTTGGTGTTTTGTCAACTAATTATGGTTAGAGGAATGTTTGAAATGTTGAATGGTTTCATTAAATGATGGAATGCTAGATAAGGAATTGCGCCTTATCCATTAGGATACCGGTGTTTTTTACTGGGACCTATCCTCAATATGCCGTAATTTATGTAGCCATTAAACAGTAACGTTTTTTCGAAAAACCGTATGATAAGTCATAAGTGACTTGGATCATTTGTTTTGTACCCGACCCTCCTCTAATTTACAGCATTAACACAAACTGTATAGGAGTCCGTGCAATATTTTTGGCGTTCTATCGTCAGCGTGATAGTTAGTTCTGTAATACTTTATGTTAATTAAATCTTACGAAGTTTTTTCAATACTTTGTAATACCTATGAGAACACTACGACTAGATGTTCAGAAAATATTTAACTTTTTTACAAACTTTATTCAAATAACGACTTTGTTGGCATGGATCGCCAAAACCAAGAATAACGATAATTCGTTTCTTGACAATCGACAGGTTAAGGAAAGGTACCTACTTCAAACTTGTAAACAGGCATGATTTAAATACACAGCTTCCTAGATATATATATATATATAGTATTGTTCTAACTTTTCCCCATTTTCGGACTTTGCCGGCCAAGCCGAAAGCGACCTTGGCGCCCTATCCATTCGAAACACCTCAAGGTGCATTTTAGGATTGTTCTAACTTTTCCCCATTTTCAGACTTCGCCGGCCAAGCCGAAAGCGACCTTAGCGCCCTATCCATTCGAAACACCTCAAGGTTCGTTTTCGGTCAAAAAAAAATGTGTCCTTTTTTCGGACCGGCCCTGTCTCGCGAAAGTCGACCTAACCGCCCGTAGAGTTTAGAACACCGGAAGGGTCCCATTAGCCGGCCAAGTCTGAAAATATCGGGAAAAAAATTGTGATCTAAGAAAAATCTCTAGAAACTACTGAAAAATTCGTATCGAAGATAGGGAACGATTACGGGTTCCATCTGTCGGCGAAAACTAGAAGTAACGTTAATTAAGTGAGGAAAAATTCAAATCCAATCGAGTCGGTTCTATTTTCAACCGCAATCTTCGTACCCGCCGGGTGGCGCTGCTCGATCTTCATTCGAGTTTCCAGCGATCTTTCTTACCCTACGTGTTGCCAGTGAAAGAAAAATAATTGGCCACTAGAATATTTAAAAAGTACGTACAAAAACAGAAACCTAATCTCTCGGCGGAAAATTTTCTTCAACTATTGCCGTCGGCCACGAAAATACTTAATCTTTCATTTCTGTGAGTCGAAGAGGTTAAATAAATGGATAATCCTTACTAAAACAGGTGGCGGGAGTTTTAACAATCGCGACATTTACAGACACCCCTGACGAAAATTCCACAGTAATCGTTCAAACTTTTGACAGTTATAAAACTTGAGAAAAATCGTCATTTTATTCTTTCCCGCCCGGTCTCATATTGCATAATTTTTCTTAGAGAATGTTCCATAGTTTGTATGCAAATACAAAAGTACCTACGCGAGAATGTTATCTAATAAAGCATTCGAATTTAATTTCCGGTTAGGTACCCAAGTTTTAAAAGCAAACTAACGGAATAGTATGAAAAAATGCTTTGAAGGTTTAATAATATTTTAAAAAAATGAATTTCTTGAAATAAAATTACGAATTTTTTCTTAATGCGTAGGCGATTTGACACGGTGCCATTATTAATACTTGCAATATTCATTAGAAATATACAAGGAGAAAATAATTCGGTGAACGAAAAAACTCATTAAAAATGCATTTATTGCTAGAAAACGGCACTTTTTTCTCTGATTTTTAAAAAAAATTATATAGCGCTGTTTTTTTACTTTCCCCTTGAACTTAGCAGTTATCTCCAAAGCCCCATTTTGCAAGATGTGGCTCATATTTTTAAGGGAAAATATTACGCAAAACACATTTATTAAAATAAAAACACTAGGGGTGGGGTAGGGGTCAGGGAAGGAATAGGGATAAGAGCAGGGGTAGGGGTAGGTTTAGCCGATATGGGTATCAAACTGAGCGTCTCCACGTACGCAACGAGATTTGGGCAATTAAAAATTTGGCAACAAATTCCTAGGCCCCATTTGTCGAGATAAATCTAACATTGAAAGTTTTTTTCTTTTCATTTTCTTTAAATACTTAATAATGGTAGTCGTAGGGTAGGAGTTGGGTAGATGTAGAGTAGGAGTTGGGTAGATGTAGGGTAGGAGTTGGAGTAGGAGTTGGAGTAGGAGTTGGAGTAGGAGTTGGAGTAGGAGTTGGAGTTGGAGTAGGAGTTTGGAGTAGGGGTTGGGTAGGAGTAGGGTTGGGTGGGTTGGAGTAGGGGTTGGAGTAGGGTGGGGTTGAATTGGGGTTGGGTGGGCTGGGTAGGAGTTGGAGTAGGGTAGGGTAGGGTGGAGTAGGAGTTGGAGTAGGGTTGGAGTAGGAGTTGGGTGGGTGAAGTAGATTAGGAGTTGGAATATGAGTTGGAGTAGGAGTTGGAGTAGGAGTTGGAGTAGGAGTTGGAGTAGGAGTTGGAGTAGGAGTTGGAGTAGGAGTTGGAGTAGGAGTTGGAGTAGGAGTTGGAGTAGGAGTTGGAGTAGGAGTTGGAGTAGGAGTTGGAGTAGGAGCTGGAGTAGGAGCTGGAGTAGGAGTTGGAGTAGGAGTTGGAGTAGGAGTTGGAGTAGGAGTTGGAGTAGGAGTTGGAGTAGGAGTTGGAGTAGGAGTTGGAGTAGGAGTTGGAGTAGGAGTTGGAGTAGGAGTTGGAGTAGGAGTTGGAGTAGGAGTTGGAGTAGGAGTTGGAGTAGGAGTTGGAGTAGGAGTTGGAGTAGGAGTTGGAGTAGGAGTTGGAGTAGGAGTTGGAGTAGGAGTTGGAGTAGGAGTTGAGTAGGAGTTGGAGTAGGGGTAGGAGGTTGAGTATAAATATTTTTCCAAATATTCGTTTAAAAATTATTTCCAACACACACACTTCTTGCTTCATCCACATTACAACACACATACACAACTATTCATAACCAATTGCAGCTCTGCAATAGGCAAAACCTAGTATATATAGTATTGTTCTAAAGCGAATTTTTTCAGACCACCCCTGATAAGAAAAAATCCACCTTAGCGCCCCATCCATTCGAAACACCTCAAGGATCGTATTCGCGTGCAGTCAAGGGGATTTAGAAGTCAAGCCAAAATCGACCGTCCGCCTATGTAATTTGAAAGAAAGTAAGGCTCAGAATTGGTCAAATTTCGATGTCGAAAAAAATGTATGGAAAAATTCAGACAATAAGCGAAAAACGACCGCTCTTCCTTCGAGTCTGAGCGATCGTAAGGCTCATTTTGGCGTAGTTCAAGTTCAGAAAAACGAAGTTGGCCGCGGATCGAACTCGCAATCTAAGAAAAACCTCCGGAAACTACTGAAAATTTTGTATCGAAAATAGTGATCGATTATGGTTTCCAACTGTCGGCGAGAACTAAAACTAGCGTCAATTAAGTAAGGAAAAATTCAAATCCGATCGAGTTTTGCGTTGGTTCTATTTTCAACCGCAATCTTCCTACCCGCCGTGTGGCGCTGCTCGAGTTTCATTCGAGTTTCCAGCGATCTTTTACCCTACGTGTTGCCAGTGAAAGAAAAATAATAGACTCGCCGAGTATATATTTAAAAACTACGTACAAAAGGTAAAATCGGATCTCTCGGCGGAAAATTATCTTCACCGTTTGCCGTCTCCCACGAAATTACAATATCCTTTACTTAGACGAATCGGAGAGGTTAACTAAATAGATAATCGCTTTTAAAAACCACGTAGGAAGTTTTGAAAATCGCGACATCTATTGCAACCCATGGGAAAACTTCCACAATAATCGTTCAAACTTTTGACAGTTGGGAAATATAAAAAAAAGCGCCATTTCGTTCCTTCCCGCCCGCTCTCATATTGCATAATTTTTCTTAGAGAATTTTCCATAGATTGTATGCAAATACAAAAGTACCTACGCGAGAATTTTATCTAATAAAGCATTCGAATTTAATTTCCGGGTAGGTAGGTACCCAAGTATTTAAAGGAAACTAACGGAATAGTATGAAAAAAATGCTTTGAAGGTTTAATAATATTTTAAATAAACGAATTTGTTGAAATAGAATTACGGTTTTTTTTTAATGCCGAGGCGATTTTACACGGTGCCATTATTAATACTTATATGAGTAATATTGTAATACTAATTTGAAATATACAACGAACAAATAATTCAGTGAACGAAAAAAATCGATAAAAATTCATTTATTGATAGAAAACGACAATTTTTTGTATGATTTTTTTAAAAATTTATATAGCGCTGTTTTTTTACTTTCCTCTTGAACTTAGCAGTTAGCTCCAAAGCCCCATTTTGCAAGATGTGGCTCATATTTTTAAGGGAAAATATTACGCAAAACATATTTATTAAAATAAAATCACTAGGGGTGGGGTAGGGGTCGGGCAAGGAATAGGGGTAAGAGCAGGGGTAGGGGTAGGGGTAGGTTTATCCGATATGGGTATCAAACTGAGCGTCTCCACCTACGCAACGAGATTTGGGAAATTAAAAATTTGGCAACAAATTCCTAGGCCCCATTTGTCGAGATAAAGCTAACATTGAAAGTTTTTTTCTTTTCATTTTCTTTAACTATTTAATAGTGGTAGTCGTAGGGTAGGGGTTGGGTAGATGTAGGGTAGGAGTTGGGTAGATGTAGGGTAGGAGTTGGGTAGATGTAGGGTGGGAGTTGGAGTAGGAGTTGGAGTAGGAGTTGGAGTAGGAGTTGGAGTAGGAGTTGGAGTAGGAGTTGGAGTAGGAGTTGGAGTAGGAGTTGGAGTAGGAGTCGGAGAAGAAGTTGGAGTAGGAGTTGGAGTAGGGGTAGGAGGGTGAGTAGAATTATTTTTCCAAATATTCGTTGTAAAAATTATTTTCAACACACACACTCCTTGCTTCACGCACATTTAAACACACATACACAACTATTCATAACCAATTGCAGCTCTGCAATAGGCAAAACCTAGTATATATTATTGCTCTAACTTTTTCGATTTTCAGACCACCCCTGATGGGGAAAAATCCACCTTAGCGCCCCCTTAATTCGACCGACCGGAAGGTCTAAGATTGCTCGAAAGAGAGCCTGGATTTAGCAGCCAAGCCAAAATCGACCTTCCGGATATAGAAATTCAAAGAAAATAAGGGTCAGAATTGGTCAAATTTCGATGTCGCATAAAATCGTATGGAAAAATTCAGACAACTGGATCGGTCCGATCCTGAAACTACTGAAAATTTTGTATCGAAAATAGTGATCGATTATGGTTTCCAACTGTCGGCGAGAACTAAAACTAGCGTTAATTAAGTAAGGAAAAATTCAAATCCGATCGAGTTTTGCGTCGGTTCTATTTTCAACCGCAATCTTCCTACCCGCCGTGTGGCGCTACTCGAGTTTCATTCGAGTTTCCAGCGATCTTTTACCCTACGTGTTGCCAGTGAAAGAAAAATAATAGACTCGCCGAGTATATATTTAAAAACTACGTACAAAAGCCAAAATCGGATCTCTCGGCGGAAAATTTTCTTCAACTTTTGGCGTCTCCCTCGAAATTACATAATCCTATATTTAGACGAAGCGGAGAGCTTAACTAAATAGATAATCGCTTTTAAAAACCACGTAGGAAGTTTTGAAAATCGCGACATCTACAGCAACCCTTGGCAAAACTTCCACAATAATCGTTCAAACTTTTGACAGTTATAGAAGGTGATAAAAATCGTCATTTTATTCCTTCGCGCCTATTTCACTTTTCTATGGGATAATTTCGTTCGAGAAAATTCCTTCAGTTTGTAGACAAGTGCAATATTACAAGTACCTACCCGAGAATCTAATGTACGGAAGCATTCGAATTTAATTTTCGGGTAGGTGCTACCCAAGTTTTAAAAGGAACCTATCGGAATAGTATGGAAAAAATGCTTTGAAGGTTTAATAATATTTAAAATGAACGAATTTCTTGAAATAAAATTACGAGTTTTTTTTAATGCGTAGGCGATTTTACACGGCGCCATTATTAATACTTACCTGACTAATATTGTAATACTAATTTGAAATATACAAGGAACAAATAATTCGGTGAACGAAAAAAATCGATAAAAATTCATTTATTGATAGAAAACGACAATTTTTTGTATGATTTTTTAAAAAATTTATATAGCGCTGTTTTTTTACTTTCCCCTTGAACTTAGCAGTTAGCTCCAAAGCCCCATTTTGCAAGATGTGGCTCATATTTTTTAAGGGAAAATATTACGCAAAACACATTTATTAAAATAAAATCACTAGGGGTGGGGTAGGGGTCGGGGAAGGAATAGGGGTAAGAGCAGGGGTAGAGGTAGGGGTAGGGGTAGGTTTAGCCGATATGGGTATCAAACTGACCGTCTCCACCTACGCAACGAGATTTGGCCAATTAAAAATTTGGCATCAAATTCCTAGGCCCCATTTGTCGAAATAAAGCTAACATTGAAAGTTTTTTTCTTTTCATTTTCTTTAAATACTTATTAGTGGTAGTCGTAGGGTAGGAGTTGGGTAGATGTAGGGTAGGAGTTGGGTAGATGTAGGGTAGGAGTTGGAGTAGGAGTTGGAGTAGGAGTAGGAGTTGGAGTAGGAGTTGGAGTAGGAGTTGGAGTAGGAGTTGGAGTAGGAGTTGGAGTAGGAGTTGGAGTAGGAGTTGGAGTAGGAGTTGGAGTAGGAGTTGGAGTAGGAGTTGGAGTAGGAGTTGGAGTAGGATTTGGAGTAGGAGTTGGAGTAGGATTTGGAGTAGGAGTTGGAGTAGGAGTTGGAGTAGGAGTTGGAGTAGGAGTTGGAGTAGGAGTTGGAGTAGGAGTTGGAGTAGGGGTAGGAGGTTGAGTATAAATATTTTTCCAAATATTCGTTTTAAAAATTATTTCCAACACACACACTTCTTGCTTCATCCACATTACAACACATATTCTAAATACACAAACCAATTGCAGCACTGCAATAGGCAAAACCTAGTTATTAATAATTTTTTAATATTATTTAGTTGTTTACAATATTTTTCCTGTGCGCGAACAATATCAAGGCTCCCAGGTCCGTCGTACATTTTTCGAGAGATTGTTGAATTAATAATAGGTATTTAGTGCATTTTTAGAAATCAAACCAGACCTGAAAGAAACATCAAACACCTGTCTTTCAGTATTTTTAATAACCCTTTCCTTTCTTCGAAAACAACCAATTGACTGTCCGTCATTTAAAATAATAGAATGTAGGATAGACTGAGGAGAATAAATTAACAGACGCCATCGTAATGTAATGACAATGTTCCACGAAGGTAAACGTCGCATGTCGCATGTCGCATCAGGTTGTAAATCCTCTCTTATGGCATCAGCTCAAGCACGTGGCATATCATACTAAATCAACGGACAAAGTGATAATTGCATTTCTTGTTTATCGAACTCGTTATATCTCTTTGTTCCTTATACGTATCTATTTACTCATTTCTCTGGGATAAAAATACTTCTATTTGCCTGCTCACTTTGGTACTTTACGAACAGTGGCGTGCTCACCATAATGTCTTAAATATTGTGCTTACCTTAGTAAAATTAACAAACTGGCTTAATTGGCTGATAAATGTTTCAGATTCTCATCCTAGCGTCGTGATTTCAATACCTCGGCTGGCTAAATCCTCTATCACGACACAAACAACATTTCGTTTTGGCCGATGGTAGTGGGAGATTGTCAAATATTGTCCGGTTATTCGTTAACGCGTGAATGTTTGTGTTTATTTAACAAATAAAGATAAAATGCTACAAATTTCTAAGAAATATCTTAGTACTCATACGCTCATTTATTCTTTTGGTCATAAAAATCAGTAAAGGATGATAATGTAATGGCTATTTTCAAATGCTCAATTATTTATACCTGAATTTGTAAATCTACACAGCCTACTTTTGGTCATAGATCAATGTACGCCACTGGTTACTAACAACGATTGTGCAATAATTCAATTTAAATTCCTTAGCATAGTTGAGATGTCGGCGTAGTAATTTATGAGAAAGGTGAAATATGTTTATCATTCGCCCATTTCTGAAATCACATTATATTATTTACTCAATATTATTTTTTTTAAACATTGTGTTTTACAAAACTATTTTAAATAATAAGGTAATCATAACGAATTTATGAGTTTGCCTAGTTAATACTTTTTCTGTAACAATGTGGTTATTTTTGTGTTTATGTGTGTAATTTTCTAACATTTTATACTAGTAGATTTTCCGCTCACTGGTGTTTACAATAATAATTATTATTTAAAAAAAGCGTATTGTAAGAAAAACACAAATATGTTTATCAAAATTTATGAAAACAATAAAAAAAATAATATACATGAAACGTATATTTTGTATTTATATTAAATTATCAATTCGTTATTTAATTGAAAAATAAATATGCTAATTTGGTGAAATGTCGATAGGGTTGACATATTGTTACATACTTAAGGGGGGGTAGAGACGTCGGAGAGTTATTATTTATTAATTCAAAATAATGATAGTATTATTACGCAATACGATAAACATGATGTTTTTAAAAAGAAAAATATTTTTTAAATTTACATAGGCTTAGCATCTTTCAAAATCTAATCAGAAATATAACATTTTTCTGACCGTCCCACATTGTATGGTATGTTTTACAAAATATTTAAAATACGAATATGAATTTTAAAGTGGAGAAAAGTATGTTTTATCATCTATCGGTGCGTTTTTGTAAATAAACGTAATTAAAGATTTGTAATGCTGATTATTTATATATTAAAAATAAATTTAAAAATATATTTCTATTTAAAAACATCATGTTTATCGTATTGCATAATAATACTATCATTATTTTGAATTAATAAATAATAACTCCGACGTCCCTCTCACCGTTAATCCAACTCTTGTGTACTTAGCAAATTTGCAGAATAACGTGTACTTCTAATTATTTCTAATTTTGAAACTGTCAATTCATGGTGGTATTCCATATTAAAATGATTTTTTTTAAATAAAAAAACTTTCGTAACTTTTTTCCACTTATTTATCTTCGACCGGACCTGTTTCACCCTATCACGGGCATCCTCAGACTGGTCATGAATACTAAATCTATGATAAATATAGCATGGATGTCGGGAGTGAGTTCCCTGCTTTCTAATATTGTTTTTATTTGAAATTCATTTTATTGCTGACGGTACTGTTTACGAGTATATATTATGTTTTTAAACGTTTACTTCAGTAGCAACTTGACATAGATCTGATAATATATGTCAACTTGTACATAATTACCTGGTATGTAACTCTTAATCCTCGATTACCTATATGTTTATGCGTTTTCCATCAATGGGCGGAAGTCGGGCTTTAAGTATCGAGTAACGACAAGTAATGATTTGGGCGCGGTTACATAAAATGATAAGAATATTGTTACGTCACCCGCAGTATGTAATGTGTTGTATTCCCAGTTCCCACTGTTTCCAGCTTCCTCGGCTCACCGCCACCGCCACCGACCGCACTGCACCGCACCGTGAGAAACTCCCGCAAGAGTCCTACGCTATCGCAATGATTTACGCCTAGGCGCATCTATTTTGGACATATTTTAGAACTCCGTGTGGACAGATTATTTTTATAAATATCGTGGATAGTTGGCTATTGTTTTGTTTTGTGTATATTTTGGCACTCCCATGGATTTGCGTGCCGGGTGGTCATTGACACGGCTACTCAAACTACCGAAACAGTTGGCCGGCTCTGCCTACCCACATCCCACACTCCCACACTCCTCACAGTTATATCCCGACTGTTGTGCTAGTATCAAGTACATATACTATAATAATACCCCTGGTCCTGGTCGTGTCTTCGCTCCTAGAACCTTTTGTACACCAGTCGGAAGAGACGCTTCATTCATCTTGAGTCGCCTTAACTTCAAGGTCAGAAGAAACGTTTGCGAATCTACTTTTACTGAACAAAACAATTGTGTTCAGCTGAACCAATAATAACATCACCCCAAGGGCGCTTCATAAAGAAACGTACAACTTATAAAGTAGGTTACCGACACGCCATTTTTTACCCGTTTTTTTAATCACAAAACGGTCCTATATAAAGTTCCCCATTTATATAAATTTAATTTTCGGCTAAATGGTTATTACTGGATTTCTTACCCGACGTCGCCCACGTTTTATCCCCAATGTTTTTATTGTAAAATTATGTTCATCATCCAACATAATTATATAATAACAAAAATTATTTGTAATTAGTAAAATGAATTGAAACACCTTGTCTTGGTAATAATAAATAATGGTTAGCTGCTTATTAACCAGTTTGGTGTTGTCGATGACGATGTTAATACGCGACGTCTATGAATACTATACATATGTTTATGAAATTGTCTGTAGGTTCGCAGTGCAATTAATATTATACTTATTCCAAATACTTAATGTAGAGGTACAACACTAAATTTCAACATAATACTGAATACTGTGAAAGTCTTTTCTTTCGTCACTTGTCAATATTTGAAGGTAAATTAGGCACAATTAAGTAGTTAATTTAGAATTGCGAGTTGCTAATTCCGACAAGAATAGATTTAATATTGATTTTATCCATTTACATTAGAGGCGGTTAGTTTTTCGGTACCAGTGATCAGTGACCTGATACAAGATTTACCTCTTTATTCACCTAGGTATTTACCTACATATTGTCGGCTCTGAGCAAGGTATTCACTATTCTCTAAAGTATTTCAGGCTCACAAATTATGTGTTTGTGGCGTACATGGGCGAGGAAATAAAAAAAAAGGTTTTTGTGTGTAATTCGAAAACGCTGATTCGGAGTTGTCTATTTGTAGTAATCACCCCGCGGTATTATTCAAACGATATAATTTCCGTGTAAGAAGTACACACGTACCAAACAAGCCACATTCAAATCATACGTCAAACGGTTTTGTTACCTGTTTGCGTGTGTAATATATTTACAATTTTTATTATCTTTGATAAAATTATAGTACTACCCACCTACCATTAAAACCTAGCGAAAAATTGATTATCGATCATAATAACTAGACTGTTCAGTCTGTAATATTATTATTGCTTAGATTTGTTGATGGATTAACTAAAGAAACTTAAAACATTCAGAATCGGAATTAAATTACCCATTATGTTATTTTTGGAATCGTAGGGAATGGCCGACACAGGTATCGATGAGGCTCGCTATCCATCACCCCGCCAACCCTTCGGTAGCGCGAAGAGGAGGAAGGAACTTGAACAATGTCGAATTGGCACGTGGAATATCAGAGAGGGATGAAAAGAAAGATGAATGATGAAAGTGAATGAAGCAAGAAGTGTATGCCATGATCGAGTTGTTTGGCGGTCCGTCCTCTCTGCCTACCCCTGCGGAGAAACGCCGTGATGGTTAGTTAGTTAGTTACTAAAGTAATGAAAAATCATTATATAATATATGCACTAACTAATTAATATACCTATGAGTTTGTAGTAAAATTTGTAAAATTTTCATTATACTTTTTATAAATAGTGGCAATTAGTGTAGGTATAGCAAAACGCTTTGAAATTACATATTTTGTTCCACCACATGACACAGAATGTAAATAATAAGTTAATAATAACTGCCTCGACTACGGCGTGATGGCAATGTGCTGTCAATATAAGCGCAGTAGCTGTTGATGATCGTTGTTTCATATAGGTACCTTACAAATAATGTGACTGCAGTAAGGAATAACAATGGATCTACGTTATAGACGTAGGTCCTATGCAAGCCATTAATATTTGAAGATAAGATTTACACGTGAATTGAAAGCTGAACACCCGATGACGTCACTCTGACGTGTATAGACATGGCTGAGTTGCTTAATCTGCTCCACGACAGTGCGTGTCTACTTCGTACTTTTTCTATTTTAGGTATCTACATAATGTGTCTATTACGGCCTCTACAGGCATAGTCTTTAGGCGCCACCGATTATAATGCGGCTAATCTTGTTAGTATGATGTCTGATTCTTTTCGTTTCTTTCTTAGTAATAGTTGCTGGTCGCTGGCTTGTTTGAAATGTTCAATAAAAGTGTAAGTAAGTACCTATAATATGATTTAGAATGTTTTCTAGCAGGAAATATCTTTAGAGAGATGTTTCTTTTTTTTTGTACTATCAATGGATTTTAAGCCCGCTCCCTCACGGTGCGGTGAAGAATAAGCATTTCACGCACCACTGCGCAGAAAATTAAAGTTCGCCAAAATAATGTAACGATTTGCAGCACAGTCTATTGTGGGACTTTTCTGCGCAGGGTCTGCATTAGCGCATGAAATTCTCCTTACCGGGCGGAAAGTTACTGTTTAATTATATATATATATATATATATTTATTTATTTTAAAGATATCTATTAAATATAATTAAAAATGTTGTTTACATAGTAACAATAGTGTGTATGTAAGTACTAAAAACGTTTTCTTTATTTATTTAATCCTTTTAGTTTTTTTTTTTTAATAATACCTCCCTAATTGCGAAATTCTCGTGTTTGTGAGAGAGGGAATTTGGTTTTTTGTATTTTGTATGGTATCTTTTTTCCAACGCTTTTTTTACAATTTATATTTTAAAGTTGCGCTTTTCCTTGCACTCCAATAATGAGCATTAATCAATATGCTCACTAAGTAAAGTAATGTAATTTTATTAATTCTAGTAGACCTTGTGGAGTATGTGGAATGTTGATCGCTGTGGACGAGTAGCCTTGCAGTTTTCTGCTGCAGTTGAATGTAAGAATGTAGTCGGTACGGTGCATTGCATCGACATTCATTTCATCCGAGTACATACAGTAATAGTTACTGAATATTATTTCATAATTATACCTCCTTTGCCGTCGTAGGTTTCCTAAAAATAATCACCTAATTAAAATAATGACTCGCTTATAAAATATGAAAAGCCGCAAAAACCACGTCAGGAAATAATAGCCATGCCAAAACCCAACGGATTTTATAATAATTACCCCATAAAGAAGTAGATTTGAAGAGCGATTGCCCTTTTCCCCTTCAAATAATTTTAAAGCGGTGTGCTTCCAAGAAATGCTCGTGTAGTTAGCTTGATACTCCCTCTACCTAGCCTACCTTACCTACCTGCCTTATATACCTACCTACCTACCTACCTACCTACCTACCTACCTACCTACCTACCTACCTACCTACCCACCCTCGGCAGGCATTTCCCTTTAATTTAGTATTTGATTGGAGCGAAACAATAAGTTAATATGCTAAAGTTTATCGTTTCCTGGCGAACAGAACAGAAGTGGATGTTACGAAACCCGTTGCATACTTTATTGAATCATATTCAGTAGGTAAGTTTAGCATGAAGTGTGCAGTCTATAGTCTCCGACGAAGCTATAGGCACTCGCGAAATGTGCTTAGTAAAATTAAATTAAGAAAGTTGTAAAGATTCTTATACTCGTTGCGGAATGAATTAAGTGAGCTGTATCGACTACAAGCTTTCTTTGGATCTTTACCATAGTCGTTAGCAGAATACTCGGCTGTTTTTATTCTCTGTATTACGTTTTCAACTCTTTTCATATAGTTATTATATGCTCGGCTTACCGCCATCCCGCGCCATGCGGATGTGGCGTGATAATGATACATGTCTCCTTCGCAGTGTGTCATCACTGCAATCACTTTAGCGCAGCATATCCACTGCTCGCTGTTTCTCGATCAATCGGTAGATGCTTCACGCCTGCTGTTCCTATCCCATTATATAGGGGAAGATACCTATGATCCGGCCACTCTTTTGTCGCACCACTAAATTCTAACCCACTGCTTCCTCAATTTAAATTATAACTGCGTTATTTAATTTGTTTCATCTGGGGACCGCCGTATTCGGTTTATGGAAAGGTTGCTTTTGAAAATTTTGCAACAAAATCACACAAGTATTTTCTATTTAGATGTTTTCTCATCATTAAGTAGCTAATTAGTTAAATGTTGTACACGTGTAGTAATCCGGTCATATATTTACGCAAGGCAGGCGTCCGAAAACAATCGTAAAATGACACATAAAATTTACTTTCCGCGCACGATTAATTTTTTGGCTCGCTGTCAGCAAGGTACCGATCGTTTGTCCGTCAAACTATCGGGAACGTGTCGGGGCAATAATATCATTTAAAAAAAAAACGCTCGTTATTTCTAGATTTGTAAAGGTGTCAGGGTTTTAGGGTCACAGGGGCCTATCTTATATGCGAAATTGCTAGATATCATAGGCGTCCGTAGCCGCCCTAGTACTCGTATATCCTTTGCACCTATTGTTTCTCGCCCAGTATATTCACTAAAGTCACATCCTTTGCATCATCCATTCCTGCACTAACTGTTTCTATATCATTGGCTATTTAAAAAAAACTGCTATTCCTGGTGACGCATCTTTCCTGGACTTACTGCTTCTTCCTGAGTCGACTGGTTTTGTTCCGTCTATGTTCCGTGCTGGCACTTTATCTTATCCCCGAGGTGTCCGAATGTGATACGAGGTACTCGCTTACGTACATTGATTCCTTGCGTCGGTAAATAAACGGGACTGTCGTGTCACCACTTTCAAGTCATTAAATCATCAATAAGTGATATATCTAGATCCCTATATTGCATACTCATCGCATAAATATAGTTGTAAGGGCTAGTTGTTTGAACCCCCGTATCGTTTTTGTCGTTGTCATCAAATCGAAAATATGTCTAATTTTTATTTTTTTTGGCGTTTGCCACATCAAAAACCGGTCCCTGTTAACCGCTTAATCTGAACCCGTCTGCATTTAATATAATTTCGATTTCCGTCACGCTTGACTACTGGTCAAACAACCCTACTTAACATTTGATCAAAAACTCACAGGCTTTAAGATGTTTCTTTTCGCTTCCTTGGTTTATTATTCGTGATGAGGACTCAGCTAATGCACTCTGTATCAGAGGTGGGATATAACCCGTAATCCAAAGCGAACCCCCTCTTCTGCAGCGGTGTTACTGTTATTTGTTAACTCAATTATAATGATAATCATTAATGTTTTAATGGCCGATGATAACAACTTCAATACTTATTGGTACCTCAACCTAACAACCGCTGTGCTCCCGGTATCGGGACATACGTAATGTCCCATAAGTCGTTGAAGATTCTACCTTGAAGAGTAGTTTGCTTTTACGTTTCGCCTTTGTCATAATTTATGTTTCACCTCATATGTATTTATGAGTTCCTGGTATCAACATTTTATACAACACCATTTCTGGATTTGTAAAATGATCTACTTTGGTTTGGACAAGCTAACAAACAAACAACAACGCCTTTGTTGCTTTTTATTTTAAAAATACCTGTGTATTTTATGATAACAACGTCTTTATTATTAAAAAAAGGCTTTCGTCTTGTAAATAGTAATAGTTTGGTGTTAGGTATTTTGTATTGCTTTTAAATAAAATGACTCCGGAATATAGCCTAACTAATATTCTAAACGATAATGAAATTGTTTAATATTTAAATGGCTTGATTGAATACAAACTATTGGTTTGTATTAGATACTGTGTTTCCGAGTATGAGCACTACAAATTACGTCTAATTATTTACTTTTCAGCGTTTCATGTTCTGGCGCCGTTATACGGTTATAGTATTAAGGGGGCAGACTCAAATAAGGCGCTAAACGTCACTTCGCAGTATGCTAACGTAAGCAATACAACACATAATTTATCTGCAAATTCTTAACAGAAAGTTACGAAAGTGTCTATGGTTTTCAGTGACGTAAATTCTAAAACTGTAATCTTTTACATTATATATGAAATACCAACTGTAATTTTAAGTAAAACGCTCGACAGTGCCTTCGCCGTTATGTTAACTGCACTCATTACAAACATATTTAATTAAAAAATTTCCACAATCTCAGAGTAAATAAGATCAAGAACCAAGAGCGTTTATTAAAAATAATTCAGTAAATCTAGATTTTCACTGTAATTCCCTCAAAGTTCATGAATTTTTAAATTCAGTTCCGTCATACAAAAAACGTATGAGAATTTCCGGCCCTCGCGATTGTTGATAAAACGATTTATTTCGCAGGAGTAAATCAGTTGTGAGAAGTCCTTCAGAGCGAGCGGACGTCGATTTGAAATTCGATATTTCTGTCTGTTTTATGACAAATAACTGGGAAGAGAGGTGTTAAACTGCCACTGGAATGTAGGAATTACGTATTTTAGATTTTTTTTTGTTGTAATCACATTTCTTTGCAACGTTATTTAAGATGGTCCAAAAAGTGATTAATTTATTATACGGCACAATATAAAAGACCTGGGCACTGGAAAAAAACTGACGGACGTGGTACAGATCTACAAGATTATATCTTTGCAGGGTGTCAAAAGCAAAACTAATGAATGAACGAATTATTTTTAAAATCTTAACATTTTTAGTGCCCATATAATTTACAATCTAGACGCCCCTGACTGCATATATAAGTATGCCGATCTGTGCCTATCAAAATCCATAGTTTTAGCGGCTATCTTGAATTTCTAGATATTCACACCGATTTGGTTAGAATGCGGCGTAAGTCATGTTAGGGGTGCTGATGTCAAATTTAATGTCAACCTGATTAATTTCGATGTTCATTTTGAATTTTGAGTTCTCTACCGATTTGGTTCAAAATCGGAATTAAAGTGTTTGGAGGTACACTGAAATCAAATGCGAAGAATGATAACAAAGAATGTTTTCTTCATTTAGAACAGCTGTATCTCACACGATATTAGGTCCTTAGAGACCAATTTGGTTTCAAATTGTAGAATCTTTAGCCTACTTTAAAAATATCAATTAACCTTCACCAAAAAATTACCCCTTCACTGTCAAAATTCGTTAAACACAAAAAAAAAATTCGAAGTATGATAACATAGAATGTTTTTCTTCATTTAGAACAGCTATATTTCGGACGATATTAGGTCCTTGGAGACCAATTTGTTTTCAAATTGTACCATCTTTAGCCTACTTTAAAAAGTTTAGATTAACCTTTACCGAAAAATTACTCCTTCACTGTCAAAATTGACCAAAACACTAAAAAATAGCGAAGAATCAAAAAATTTGCATAATTTAGAACCGCTGTATCTCGGACACTATTAAGTCCTTAGAAACGTATTTGATTTCAAATTATAGCATATTTGGTCTACTTTGCTTAAGGGAGGGGCAGGGGGAAGATAGGAGACTTTTGTGAAAATACTCCCTGTAATAGGTATTATTCACTCGCAAAATTTCAGTTTTTCTTATTGCCTTCATTGACTGAACTACTGGTGAATTGTATTCAAGTTTATTGTCTGCGTCTGGAGTGGGTTGTAAATCATTGTTATCTACCTATGTTATATTTTTACTGCTGTTTAGTATACAATATTGAAGGGCGTTTCTAAATCCAAAAATTATCAAAAGACAAATAATTCTTATTCCCGTTTAATAAACGGGATCTAATTCACATCCGCCATCTTGGTTCCTAAGTTAAATGTTATAGTCGGATTCCTTAACCATTAATAAAAACCAAAGTCATTGAAAGAACAGCCATATAAAAAAAACATATTCTCATCATTTACCCTAACGTATACCAACAGATCTACTTGCTTTACTTTGCAGTAAGCGGCAAAAAATCCTCCCTTTTCCGACTGCTAAGTTAAGTCTGTCAAGCTTCTATTAATTTATTGTAATACAGCGAATAAACGAAAAAAATATAGAGCCAATGTTTTTTGTTTCGTATTGCATCAATACGCTGAACATTTTTTTTAATCCGACGTCGTCTACATTATCCACATTTCCCCAATCCTGCTGCCGGATCGTGGTGGTCCGTGGTTTTGAGTTTGAGGCCTAAAATTCCTAACGGCGATGAATACGCGCTCTTATACTGGACCCTTAATACATACGGAGAGTGTGCCGGTATGGTTCGTGGCTGGCTACTGGGTTATGGAAGCTGTGTAATGGTGCAGATTAACTCGGGATTCGTGGTTCAGTTAATGCCCGGACCAGGGGCCTTTGATGCTGCACCTGTGGAAGTGATCAAATCAAATGAGATGTCAATAAACATTCTTGCTTCGATACTTTGCATATGCATTCCAACTCCTACATTCATTCATTCAGTCATTCATCTCGAGATAGTTATCTATATAATATATTTATTGTGATATCTGAATTGAGTAATTCTTGCGCATTCCGACTATAGTGTTTTATTTGAATACATTATATTACCACGGACCTTAATAATAGCATTTTTTCTGTGTTTTATTGTTTTATGGCACCCAAAGGCACCATGCTCAATGGTAAACGTTTAGTTGTGTAATATTTAGGTTTATATATTTATGAACGGTATTTCATTTCATTCATTTGTTCATTTCGTTCAGGTGGTAGGAAGACCCGGTTGTTTCATCCGTGGAAGCTGAAGTTGCGGTTAAAATCTATGGTCAACCACCACAACCGCCTATCACTCAGAAATTTGGAACGAAAGTTCCATTCTAAACCATCTATCTATATATGTATCTTCTATATATCTAATATATAAAGAAGATTATCCCGGGCAGTGTTTGTTTTGTATATAAATCCAAGGCCAGTTCCACCATATCTCCCGTCTTGAGCAGAATGTATCGATTGCACCCCCCACCCATTTTATTAAAATTCAGTATACACGCTTAAGGCGATATAACCGGACACAACTGTAAAACAGGCATTCTTTAATCGAATTCTAGTCGTGTCGACTCTTTTCCACAAAAAAAACATACATTGATTTTGAAAGATTATTATTTTATTTAGTATAGTAAGTTTGAAATTTAGAAAAATTAACAATATATTTTTATTTAATAAAGTTCTTCTGTTGGTCGTTACGCAGATTTTAATATTTTCAAACGAACTTATGTTATAAAAGACAAATATTTAATATCATCTAATAATACATCAAAAATCATCTAATAATCATAAAAAAAAGCGTTTATGTAGCGCAGTTTTGTGTTATTTCACTTCAAGTGCGCTTTACTATACATAAACTTTTAAAAAATTATTAGCTTACTCCATTCAGTGGCAGTGCTCCTTTTATATTCTATTTATACATTCTTGACATATTATATACGTTCTTGCTTATTCTTAATATTACTGCCACAGTACTCCTTAGGTGCATATTCATCTAATAAAATTACAAATATTATACAGTATATAAAAACACAGCTATACAAAAAGAACACATTCCCAATAATACTGCAAAAATAGTAACATTTTAAGACAGGAGTCGGGTTATGTTCAGCATTAACTGACATTACATTAAAAAAATACGGGGTAGACGAAAACCAAACAACTACCAGAGGCTTGAGAAAGTGGCATTTTACAATAAATTGAAGAGAAATTAAAATTTATCGGCAGTAGGATTTTTAAATAATTTTGTTTTTAAAGCCCGTTTAAATTCAGTCAACTTCTGGATATTAATAAGAGCTGGGGGAAGTTTATTCCAAATGAGAGGGCCATTTACACGAAAAGAGCGATCATAGTAGACGGCTCGATTTGGCCTTGAAAATTCAATTAGACGATTAGTAGCATCTAGATCTGCTGACCTTAGAATAAGCTGTCTATCGTTTAAGTTCTGTCGGATACATAGTACAGATTATAGGCTGGCGCAAATTCTTGCAATTTTTTTTTAAAGAAAAACAAATATTCCCTGGTTAAAAATAACCTGACAATATTTGAAAATCTCCTACTACCATCACAGTAAGCGGAAGCTGTTGCTTGTGTCGTAAATGGAGGACTTAGCCAGTCGAGGAATTGAACTCACGACGCCTGGGTGAGACCCAAACGCGATGCCAACTCAGCCACTGACTGGACATTAAAGGTCAGTAAGCATATCTTGAACTTTATTCTTTAAGTGGATCGAATCCAATGAAGGCGATCCTTTAGAAGTGGGGTTA
This sequence comes from Halesus radiatus, assembly GCA_022606495.2. Lineage (NCBI taxonomy): Eukaryota > Metazoa > Arthropoda > Insecta > Trichoptera > Limnephilidae > Halesus > Halesus radiatus. The sequence goes on along the minus strand of JAHDVE020005280.1, from coordinate 82,364 downwards.
TATGACAATATTTAGATTCACCAAATATCATTCACGCCGCAGCTTTAAAGACGGACTGGATTATATTGAATTGTTTTTGAGATGCACTAATAGTCCATACGTGAGACAACGAAGGAATTTATGAGTGATTTTGCTCTATTAGAGGGGAGACATCTCCTGATAGATTTTGTCTGCCTAAGATGGAAAAAGCCAGAACTTACAGCTTTTGAAATTTGCGATTCAAGAGAAAGACTATTGTCTATAGTGAAACCTAGAAATTTTACTTCTGTAGAAGGAATTATATCTGTATCCTTAATACGGATTGGACGTAATCAAGGAGGCCTTGCCTTCCAGGGGAAGCTATCCAAATAAATTAAGTTTGAGTTTATTGACAGACATCCAACTTGAAACCGTATTAATGAAGCTAACTACCTCATTTTTAGGACTTCTTTTTCATCCGGGGAACAACATTTAAAGATCAGACGGTCGTCTTCATAGCTTTGTGATTCAAAGTCAGCTGAGCGAATGAGGTGTTCAAGACGATTAGTATAGAGAATGAAGAGAATGGGACCTAGGATAGACCCCCTGGGGAACTCCAAATTCAATGGAAGTTTCAGGTGATGTGCATTTATTGAAAGTTTTTGATTATATAAATTGAAAATACACTTTGTATATACCACTTTACTTAAAATATATAAATATTTCTACATGTTTCGATAGCAATGCTATCATCTTCAGGAATAAATGAATACATTTATTAATAAATAAATGAATACATGTATTAATACAATAAATAAATAAATAAATACATTTATTAATAAATAAATGAATACATTTATTAATACAATAAATGAATACATGTATTCATTTATTCCTGAAGATGATAGCATTGCTATCGAAACATGTAGAAATATTTATATATTTTAAGTAAAGTGGTATATACAAAGTGTATTTTCAATTTATATAATTAATAATGATGCCACAAAGTTACCAAGCATTTGAAGAAATTATGAATGTTTTTGAGGCTACTCGTCGTACATTGGAGTACATCACCTCCAACGCCAAATTCCGTTTTAAATCCTTCTTCCGTTACTGCAGCAAACGCAGTGAAGTTGCCAGAGATCGGTTTAGGGGCAGCGACAGAAGGTTATTTTTGTTTGATAATCCATAATTGCCGATTTCCGACTGTCGGATTACGTCTGTTCAGCCCCTCAAATTTTCGCATTTCCCTCTTTTTCTGCAGACATTCAGCGTCAAACCATCTGCCGCTATTCCTAGTGCGGCAGACCTTCTTTCTCAATGAAGCATTTTTTACCAAGTAATGCCAGTAGCGTAGAGTTATAAAGGATAACTAACTATTCTACCTGTCATTCACAATACTTTTCCTTATCACAGAGAGGTGAAATCTTCAAATCTTTGCAAAATGTTTCGATGTCGATTTCTCTCCAATTTCTGGAGATAATGGATTTGAACTCTAATTTTGGAGGATCGAAGGCAAACACGGATGTGACTAGACGATGATCCGAGAGTCCAGTGTCAACAACATCTGTACGATTCGAGGGAAATCCGACTCGGGAAATAATGACATCGAGATTGCTGTCTGCGTCATGAGTGACAAGTTCACTCACTGCTTGCAGCTCAAGTCACGCAGAATTTTAATGAATTTTGTGGAGTTGGGATTGATTTTTTTTTCCAGGAGAATATTTATATCCCCTAAAATGACGACATCGCAGTTGTAGTTGGAGTTGCTACTAGTAGTAACATGTGTTTTGCTACGAAACTCCTTCAATTTGTCTATTTATTTACGGACGTACAAATCGATATATTTCAGAATTTTTTACACACCTACTTTACTTAGATGTATTAAGGGTCCAGTATAAGACCGCGTATTCACCGCCGTTAGGAATTTTAGGCGGCAAACTCAAAACCACGGACCACCGCGAGCCGGCTGCAGGATCGCCACTTGCTTTGGAGAAATGGGGACAATGTAGACCACTCCGTATTGGAAAAAAAATGTTCGGCATATTGTGATGCAATACAAAACAAAAAACGTTTGGTCTATATATTTTTTTTGTTTATTCGCTGTATAAAAATAAATTAATAGAAGCTTGACAAACTTAATTTAGCAGTCGGAAAAGGGAAGTTTTTTTTGCCACCTACTGTAAAATAAAGTAAGTCGATCTGTTGGTATAGGATAGGGTAACTGATGAGAATATGTTTTTTTTTTAAATTTGTACATAATATATTAATAATTGACAGTACCCATACAAAGTGCCTACCTTGTAGAAAAGATTTTTTTTTGTTACTATTTACGTATTTATTTCTTCACAACACAATCTTTTATTTTTGCTTCGAAAATGTTATAGGATTGGGTAACGTGGACCACCTGCTCGGAAATACTTATCAGCACAGTTTTTTGACATAGGGAATTATTTTCATGTTTTTTGAGTCAAAGAATCCAATTTTCGATTGTCCACTTGGAGATTCAAGATGGTTGAAATGAATTAGACGCTTTTTTATATGGCTGTTCTATCAATGGCTTTGGTTTTTATAAATGTTTAAGGAATCCGACTATTACATTTGACCTAGGAACCAAGATGGCGGAGGTGAATTACTTCCCGTTTATTAAACGGGAATAAGAATCATTTATCTTTCGATATTTTTTGGGATTTAGATACGCCCTTCACTATTGTATACTAAACAGCAGTAAAAATAAAACATAGGTAGATAATAATGATTAGCAACCCAATCCAGATGCACACAGTAAGCTTGAATACAATTCATTAGTAGTCCAGTCAATGAAGGCAATAAGAAAACTGAAATTTTGCAGGTGAATATAATATATATAATAACAGGGGAGTATTTTCACAAAAGTCTCCTATCTTCCCCTTGTCCGTCCCCCCTCCCCAAAAGTAAAGTAGACTAAATATGATACAATTTGAAATCAAATCGGTTTCCAAGAACTTAATAGTGTCCGAGATACAGCTGTTCTAAATTATGCAAATTGTTACAAAGTTGTCATTCTTCGCTATTTTTTAGAGTTTTAGTCAATTTTGACCTCGAAATCCTAATTTTTCCGTCAAGGTTTTTCAATACCTTTTAAAGTAAGCTAAACATGTTACAATTTGAAACCAAATTGGTCTCTGAGAACCTAATATCGTCCGAGATACAGCTGTTCTAAATGACGAAAAAAATCTACGTTATTCTTAGCTATTTTTTTTACTTTTTTTTCAATTTTGATCTTGAAAGACAAATTTTTTAGCAATGATCAAAGTGAATTAATATCGTTGAGTGCACACATCGGCACCATAGACACCTAGAGACGAGTTGTAATGTTCCTAGACCAATATAATACTATTATTCCATGTTATGGGACATTGTAGTGATGATGATTTAGGGAATAATTTCGGTGCCTCTTCAGAGATTGCGCCTATGTTTTATGCACTGTATCAACGTATGGCAGATCCGGCGCTGTACAAATCTACAGTTTTCTTGATGAAATTTTGCACACCTCACCTTCAAAACAAAAGGACGGTCACTGTCTACAAGAGATTTCGAAAAACCACCATCCCCCTTTCCCACCCAGCGGCGTGTATTGCTCTATGACCAAAGGTAGGCTGTGTGTTGTTCGGGTATTTGAAAATGGACATTTTATTATCATCTTCCATTAATTTTTATGGCCAACTGAACGAATAATCCTGTAAATAATTCCGTACTAAATTCATGTTAAAAAATATACATTTGTCTAAAATTTGTCGCCTTTTAAACATTTTCTGCAATTTCTTCTTATCCTTTGTTTTTCTTCGGGCAGGCACAGCTTTTCGCCCTTTGTAAACGGCACGCCACTGTTCCCACCCCTTAAAGTAGGATTTTGGTACTTGATAAAACTTAATATAATAATTTAAATTTTAAGAAAAGTGTTAAAAGCATGACGTTTTGTCTAAGTCCCCATAGATTTTAAATACAGCGCTATACCACGAATAAAACATCTGCGCTCGGGCCAGTTTTGCAAAAATAACCCTCGTGTTACTTATTATGCAAATTGCTTGTGGCAAAATGCCTTACAAATGGAGTTGCATGAAATCTAAATTCAAGTAGAATCGTGCAAACATTAAATTTCCTTCCATTTCCCTCTCGGCATCTTAATATCCGAGTCATCTCGGGAACATCCCAACCAGGAAGTCGCTTCCTTCAACGGATCCGCCAAGGGGCAATCATTATGAAGTTATCGTCTCTCCGTTTTGAGTTTAGACCGAGAATTGACTGAAACACTAATTGTAGGTTATTATGGATCCTATTGCAGGCGTCGCGTAGCGTAGTCTTTTGTGACCGGATTAAGGATGAAAGTGCAAGGAAAACATGATCGCTGTAGTTAACGCGGTTACAATCAAAATGTCGCTTTCGGTCGATTGAAAAAAAAATCAACCTCAACTCAAAACCGGCAATTCTTTTTATAATGCATTTTATTACGATTTCAATTTTGGGCCCAACGTGTTTACACGGTTAAAATTTTCTTCCTGATAACGGATCTGCTTTAGAACTCAACATCTCGGCTGTAAAACGATTTGCCGATTTGTCTGTTTCATCTCTACTACGTAGTTCTTTTCAATACACGGGTTCCTTTTTTTAAAAAACCCCACACAGCATCCCTAAATTTGACAAGAATACGGTAATATTTAAAAATATATATATATATATAATTGCATGTTAAGCTCGGATGTATTATTATAAAGTATACATTTGTTATTATGTACATAGAAACATAAATGTATTGAACTAAAACAAAAGTTATTAGGTTTAAATAGTATATATGTCCAGCTCTAAGCTGTGTTTGCCTGCAGTAGTACATAATCTGCTCCTTGCCCTGGGTCCAGAATCCAGAATGCGGAAGAGAGGCAACGCAGACAGTAGGTACGCGCTCGCAACAAGCAGAGAATGGAGGAGCTAGATTCGTTCAGTGCCCAGTGCAGCGGTGGTACAGTGGTACAGCTGTCGAGCGTACAGCTTCCTCGGCCACGGAATGCGGTCCGTTAGCCGGCAGGGGCCGCGTTCACACACTGCTCCGGAACTGCCGGAATTCCTCGCACTGTTCTCACTGAGGTCGCCGCAAACGGCGAGCACACTGCGCTGTGCGTTTCGATCGGGACACAGCGCGCAGTGTGGCATTACTCATAATATTCCACTCATCGTCGCCTAGAACATAAACAGGCGTATCTCATATTTAGCAACTTTCCAGGATTGCCAAAAACTTATTTTTGCCCGTTTTATATACATTTTATTACCTGTTTCGCTAATGGGGTAAAAAAAGCGCAATAAAACCCCATTAGCGAAGTATGTAATAAAACGTATGAGAATCCGACTAAAAAAACTGGAAAGTTGCTAAATATGAGATACCGCCTGTTTGTGTTGTAGGCCACGTCATGTCCACCCCTAAAAAAATAACAATACCGGAAGAGTATGGCCCGGTATTTCGGTTACTTTTTAAGCTCGCTATGAGAGATACTTACGTTCGTAAAGTTGCTGTATAGTAGAAACCCCGACAAGATAAGTCGACTGAGTATACTGAAGCACCGGCCCTGTTGTCTCGGGATCTAGGAATGGGAATGGGAATGACAGGCAGGCTGGCTGCAGGGCTGGCTAGGAATCCTCCCCTCGCACTCGGTGGCTCGGTGGTGTGGCATTATTGTTATTGCGCCCTGCGCCTCAGCTACCCAGCAGTCCCAGCTCCCAGTGGATGGCGTGCGGAACGGGTTTTGGCATTCCTCAACGCGGTCTCACTGCCCACTGCCCGCGTCTCTGTTCTGTATTGGAGAGTAATGACCCATCCGCGTTTCGGCCAATGGCCGGCAAAACGGATTTACCTCGCCAAAAGCAACAAAACATTCACTCATTTCCCAAACTCGCCCACTGCAATCAAATCTTCACATTGACTCTGTGTCCCAACCGATAAAAACAGGTAACAGGAACCTTGTTTGAGATCAGATGTACACGTACAAAGGTGGGCACTTTGTAAGTAATTCGTGATAAGAGTTATTTTTGGTATTACACCGATATTAATGTACATCGTACTTACATTGATAAGTTAACAGCCGAAGGACATTGGATGGGTGTGGGACGTGTGGACTACTCGAAATATTATTTATTTTCAGACATGATGTCATGCGTGTTATTGAGTAATTCCGTCAATAATTTAAGTGATTAGCGGATAAGTTTTGTTTTTGTACGTTTGGAGCAGTCACCGAACATGAATGTCGAATGGTTTAGCCCTATCCTAATATACTCGTAGGTCTAAAACATAAATACGAAATAAGTATAGTAACCTAAGTACAATCTCATACAAGCTTAAATCCTATTCAGAGAAAACGGTTTATTTTTTACGTGACACCGCACAAGAGTTCCAGCCACTCGGAATCACTATTTGGGGAATATTGTTAGGCTAATGAAAATTGATGGGGAAAGTGAAGGTTTGGGAGGATCTAGTTACTAAACATGTATATATAAATATATTTTTTTATTTTATTTATTTATTTACATTCATATTGGGAACATTTGTATTTGCAAAACATAATAATTTATCATAAATTAAGGTACATATAAATTGAAGTTGCTTGCCAGGTCAATATTAATTCCTAGCTAGACATATTGCCTGTTGTAAGGAATGCTAATGCCATTTGATTCTTCACGGTGGTCTTTCACCAGTGTGATACTGAGAGTATCTTCCATTCTGGAACCTGACGTACCAATAAGAGATCGTCACTTATACTACTATAAAAAGTATTTATAATAAATCGTCATTATGTTTGTATACCCTATAAACGTGTGAATCCAATGTTACCCGTTTACCTAAATGAAATGTTTGTTTAAATCTTATTTTTCTGTTGTTACAGGTGAGTAACGCAGATCCAATCTTACCAGCGGCGCATTCCATATCATCTGCTAAACAGATATACATATATTTAATATAGGTGCTCCTAAAATTCATCCAACTTTATTTTCGTCTACGGCCCCACCAACGTGCTTCTTTTCATTTGGTGACAATGAAAGGTATTTATCCTGTCTTATTTATTGGGACCACATTTCGAATTCCTCTGAAACGATCAATTCTTAATAGTTTCCTCTGCCTTGTTTGTCAATTTCTATAGCTTTTAAAAAGTTTCCTGTGGCTAAGTAATTTTATAATTTGTTACCACAAATATCCGATTTTAATAACCCTTTCTGTGTTATTTTGTTACGTTTACGAATCAACAAATAAATAGAAATTATGGCGATGTGTCCCTAACGCTTTCGCTTTTCCACTTTAAAAAAAAAAGTTTATTATGTTCACATTCGTTAGTTTATTTAAATTTTAGTATGATAATGTATCAGTAACTTTATGTTATGGTTTTAAACACGAGGGAAATATTTATCTGAAATTCACGCCTCTTTTACCTTTCATACTACGTCACTACCTAAATAGGAAGGTATATTTTTAATGAGTAACCTGACAGATTTCTATAAATATGCAGATAAACCTCTGCGATTGCCGCCCAAGCATTTTGTAAACGGATAAAAGGCCAGTTGTTCATCGCTAATAAAGTTCTTACGAAAATCTACTTCCGGTTTTAATATGTAATTTTATGTTGCAATTAAAACACCTGGAATAGTGAGTAGATACCAAAGAGCTTTTATGAGAGTCAGCAGAGACTAGATCACTTGTTAACTACATCCTTGATGGTCGCTTCAGTTGATATCTTTTTATAATAAGCGGTCGTGTATAGATTTAGCAGACAGTCCATAAATAAATAGTATGCTTCTATTGATAGAAAACGTTCGGTGAACCCGGAGCCTGTGATCCTGTCACACTGGTAGCAAATACCAGAGCATGGCACATTGCAGATTATTATCTCAAGTTCAAAGACTTCCCCCTAGATCTAACGAGGTTCGAATCAAACAACGTACATCATAGATAATTAGATCTAGGCACTAATTTATTTATTCCTCAATAAATGTAACAATACTTTGTGGTGACATTTTTTTATAAAATGACTGAGAAATGTTTTGTTTAAAAGAATACGCATTTAATTTATACAAAACATTTCTTATTCATTTAACTAATTTATTTCTTCAATAACAGCAAAGAGGGTTTATTATATAAGGGGTGGGGGGGAGCTAAATGAAGTTGGAGAGCGTGGTTTACATGGAACTTTATATTGAGAGTCGGTTTGAACGTCCACCGTGTTAGACAAGCAGACGCCTTCCTGAGCGTTGAATTCAAATACAAATTGAACTTGAACCGCTTGACAGTGCTGAGTGCAGGCTATCGTGCAGACTGCAGAGTACTGCAGATGTCCTCGAGCGTGAGATTCTGGTATGAAAAAGTTAACGTTTTGCTTAGATTTCACCGTGTGCTCGTGTTCCGTTAGTCGTTAGTTAAAAATGACCATTTCAAAAGAGCAGTACATCGACCTGTCTCTAACGAATTGTGATTGATTAAAACTACATCCAGTAAGTATAAAGTAAGATCCCAGAAACTGTCAACTGAGTTGCAAAAATTTAATGTTTTTACTTTGTCGTGAACTCGTTTTATGCCCAAGGTATATTTTAATGAATAAGTTCAATGGAAAGTGTTTTACAATGCAACGTTGTTGTGGAATGAATAGGAATTACTGGAAACTAATTCGAGCAGTTCGTTTGTCCTGCTGCAGAACCATTCATATATCGGTTGAACATCAATTTAGAAATAAGTTCGTTGAATATTATTATATTACACTTTTTATTATAATCCGATTATTCCATCTGTGGTGTAACTTTAGACAAACAAATTTCAATCAGAGATCTGGGAACACCGAAACAGCTGTCACAATAATAAATAAAAATAAAACTAGAATACTTTCAGATCTTGATAATAATATTATTAAATTTGATTTAAGACTTTAAATTTAAATAATAATTTATTGATATGCATCGCGATGCGTTTTGAGAACCTCTTTCCAATCCATTACCCATTCGTATACATGCTTCCATATTATGAATCCTTATTGCTCCCCGTCTGTTGAGTTTCTTTATATGATAAATCAATTGAAGCAAAGGTAAACGATACGTACCCTCGCGGTTTGATTCTCTACACTTTAGAGGCTTTTGTTCCTAAAAGCACAATCACCTTTTACACACAATACCAGGGTAATAGTATCTCTACGTAGCCAAATGGCGCCGTGTGAAGTCACAGCATACAACACTCGTATGCTCGTGTGCAATCCCATAGACTGGAGCCCGAGTACTCGTACAAACACACACCGTACTACAAGCCTTATTTTATTACTGACTTGCCGGCCAGTGTGAGTGTACGTAGTCGGCTAAGGTACCATTCTACACAAATGGTAGTAGCGTCGAGTGTGGCGGGGTATGGTGCACCGCAGTATAGTAATAATACTAGTACGATTTGCTACTCGGAATGCGCTCGCTATGCTGTCCCTTGTTGAATGAATGACTGCATTTTTTTGCATTCATAACGAAATTCATTGATAAAGTGGAGAGGATGACGTGTGCCCCACTCAAAGGAACTTATCCCCGACAAACAAACTGCGAGGCGGGGTAAAAATAAACTGTATATTTATTTACCACATTGAAAGTGAAGTTATGTTTTTAAATCATGAAAAATAATTTAGTCACTTAAATTTGATTGTTTATTCAATTAATTTCAATTGTGCAAAAAAGGGGGAAAACGTGCTGATAAATACTTAAAATAACAATTAACAAAATGGGTACAGATAAAAATATATATTTATTTGCAGGTGATAACTATAACGTATTATAGTTGAATAGGTAATCAATTTACAACTTTTTTTTTAAATTCAGTTAGATTAATTTCACGTCCTAATCATTTAGTAGCGCTTGAGTTATTGTAAGCATTAAACAATCGAAAAATAAAGGAAAAAAAGCATTTCCATTTAAATAACTCATTCAAACATTATACTCGCATTTTTACCGGCTGCCATTGAAGAAACGACATTCGTGTTCATAACGCCAATCAGACGACTTGAATTACAATATTAGGCATTTTAATTCGCCAATTAAAATAATAACTAATTAGGTTGAATTGAGACGGAAACACGTTCCGACTCTCAAAACCAGCTTCTGGGTTCGGGCCCATTGATGAAAATTACATGCGGTATATTTTAGAAGATGTTCCGATTTGATATGTCATTTTAATTGACATGATTTATTTTATGGTAATATGTAGTTTGTTGTTCACAAACATTCCCGGGTTACGAATGGGTCTATTCACATCTACCAGCACCACGCTGAGCAGAACAGTACAGGCACAGCACAGATTCGAGTATTCACATTGCACCGTGCAGCACAGCACAGCACAGCACATACACAGCATAGACGCGAGTACGGCTGTCAACTGAGCGTCAGCGTCCGCCGCAACATGTTTGAGGATTTTGTAATTTGATTTATAATCCTATTCCCATATTTATCTTATAACCTAAATTCCCTGACCAATTCAATCAATTTGTCGTTATCCATCTTCTCGGTATTAGCAATATCTGCGTCTAATGACTCCAAACTAAACAAGATGGCGGTGCCAACGGTATACGTTTATACTAACTGCGCAGGCAACATATTTTACCCGACAATCTCGGTTCATGTGCGGATACGTTACGCTTACGTACGCTGTAACATTAATGTGTTCATAGATAATGTAGGCAACTAATGTTGTCGCGTCTGTACTGTTCTGCACTGCGCGATGCTGGTAGATGTGAATGGACCTTTATCTATCAATATTTTAAAAACTCCTACTGCCGACATTACAAGCAGAAAATGTTGCTCGTGCAATGATGGAGGCAAATAGAAGAATTGAACCTTCCTCACCCGACGGAATTGTCAACTTAGCTACTAACCGGTTTAAAGTTGCCTGCTCTTTGACGGGTTGGTGGGGTAGGTATACGCATTTTGTTTAATCAAAAAGAGACAATGCATTTAATGTAGCTGCTTAGACGTATTTTAAATGTACCTAATTATCATCTATCAACATATTTATTATCCATTATACTAAATAATATAATAATACCTTCCAGTAATACTCCAATCAAGTATGTACATTAAATAATCTCAAAAGAAATTTGTACATTTTTATTTTTTATTTTACGATTTCCATCGGTCAATATTATTTATTAGAGAATTTTAAGAATAATTTCAAAAGTCCACTTATCCCATAATATCCTGGGTCAGATTTAATACAGAACTAATGTTAGTTGTAAAACGACTAACCATTTTAATACTTTTAATGGATTTATTGAGTGTCCCATAATATGTTCTGCTTGGTGTGGGAACAATGGCCTGGGAACATAATAAACATATTCAGCGAGAGTTATAACAATCATTTCTAATAAAGATGTTGAATGAAGTCAGATCATAAAACTATTAATGTTCCGCGAGGAGAATTTCAACAATGAGGATATTAAATCGAGGAACTGCAACCGGCTAAACTAGAATGGACCCTAACTTTAAATGTAAGTACTTACGTAGTTATTGGAAAAGAAAGTGGGAGAGACTAATTATTGGCCACGTATTTCTGTTAGTATTACGAATTAAGAATAATTTAGCAGCTCGGAAAAATTAGCAAGACTTAAGGCCGCTTGAGCCACTTAATATTACCTCGGTGTCACTAACGCGACTGAGTGCAACGCTTGTAGCTACTGTAAAGGGTACAATGGTAATTCCAACACACGTCTGAATCGGCACACTTTTTTAAGGTGGTTGTTTATATTATGTGTAAATAACTTTAAAAAATATATTAATTGGGTTGGGTTAGATTAGGTTTTCCGGCTAGCTTTTTTTTTTGGTACCGACTTTAGATCAGTTGAGGTTGCCCATCACTTTACCACCCCGGTATAAGTAACTTATGGTTACTCCTTCAGGGTGCATTAGATGCATCTGGTAGTGATGGAATCACAATGAAAATCATAAAATACTTACAAGACGAACTTATCGAACCCATACTCTTTCTACTAAACAAATCCATCACGGAAAGCAGATTCCCATCGCAACTCAAAATAGGAACCATCGCCAATTTTTAAAACAGGAAATCATTTTCTGAAGCCTTTGATACCATAAATCACACACGTCTGTTGTAACAAATTTGAAAATATCAGGATTATTGATAATTAACTGCTATTTCTTAAAAGCTATATGGAATACAGAAAGCAAGCGGTTAAACTCAAATAACCTGTAAATTTATTGATGTCAAATTCGGGGTGCCTCAAGGAAGTATTCTGGGTTCAATCCTGTTCTTAATTTACATAAATGACCCATGTCACATAGATTGTGAAGGCGGAATCATAAGCTTTGCAGATAATACTGTTATTGAAGTGAAATAACGCAAAACTGCGCTATATAAATGCTTTGTTATTATTATTATTATTCTATTAAATGGGAAAAAATGGTTAGAAACATTGAAGAAAGCAGAAGCACTCTAAACATAATCAAAACATGGCTAGATTATCACTCACTTACAATAAATGCGAATAAAACCAAATTCATCACTTTTAAAATATACAATACAAAAAAATCAGAAGCAAACCTTAACTTGATATGAATTTTCCTTAACTTGCCTCATTTAAATGGATAATGTAATTGTCTATCATTGGAAAATGTTAACCACATAACCTATCTAGGCACAAAAATTGATCACAATTTAAAGTGGACATTATTTATTTAAATAACAAATTTATAATATTTACTTACTTTTAAAATCTTTTGTCCTCAGTACAAAATATTTGATTAAGATCCACGTGGATCTCTGCCAATCACTATTATAATATGGTATTATCGGATGGGGGCAAAAAAGCAAACGGGAAAATTATACTTAAAGTCCCTGTAAGAACTAGCACTGACGAAATCTTCAACAAACTTAACATTATGTCAATAAAACAATAATATTCTAAAACATTACTATTTTACACGGATAAATACAAAAAACAAGAAACACAACATTTGGACAAAAAAGCTTCTTATATTATGGCACTAAACTCTACAACAAAATCCCACTCTCCTACAAAAATCACAATAACATTAATAAATTTTAAAATCAAATAAAATTATGGACATGTTGAATAGGGAGATCTGAAATTGAAAATATATTAACACCAAACACAGACTAACACCGAAACCATTCAACTGCACTTAAAACACCTCACCTTACAATAAAAATTTTTTAGTAGATAATTTCATTAATGTAAAATAATTTAATTTCAAATTTTGCAAATGATATCCTCAGCACGGGGAAGCCCGGTGAGGATATCATTATTTTCTAACTTGTTATAAAACATTATTATTATTACCTATACAATGTTTTATTTACCTGAGTATATACAATACATAATTACAACATTATTAAATTAGTGTTACTTTGAAAACGTTTTTTTTATTTTTTTTTTATTTTCGAAGTAGTGGGAAAGTTATCAAATAACCATGTAATAATAATTTTTATTTATTTCACTGTTGCTTGGATGTACTACATACCTAATAAGGAACTCCAGTCAAAAATATAATGGCTTAAAAAAAATATTCGTATGGATCAGCAAACGCCGATTCTGAATATATTACTTTTATTATATGTAATTATATGTAGATTTTGCAAATCCTTATATGAAAGTGAATTAAAAACTATACCAATAAAACACCATGTTCTGTTGATACCACTGCTTCTGACGTCACATCCGCAGTTTTCGAGCCCAACTAAAACTATACAAGGGTTTTACCCACTGTTTATCGTGCTTCTGGCTTATGGTTTCACAGTTTACAGTGTTTATTTCGTTCGTAAAATCATTATGTGATAATTTATACCGCTTCCACATTACAACAATGTTATTGGCGGCAGTTTCTTTGGTAATTATTTCTCCGGTTACTCTGGAAGGGGAGGATTTCTAATGATACCTCAAAGTTATTATTTTTTAGAATGTATGATATATTTATTTTTATTTCAAGCCATTAAAGGTACCCAAATGTTTCAAACCTATTAATATTAGGATATTTCTCTAGCAAAACTAATGTAAATTTTGTCTTTGTCAAGTCCGTGATAGGCGCATGCGCATAAAGCTGTTTCGTAGACCGTCAGAGAGGCAACTATTCATGAAAAACAAAGTGTTATCTGATGTTTTATTAACGCAAGCGATTATAATTTCCCCTTCATACATAATTCAAAGCATTAAAGGTCAAAATCGCATCCAAAAAATTCTATGTATATCTGTTACCAACACATTAGGTCATGGCCTAGTCTTCCAGTTCAGGTCTTAAAAAAGTTGGATCAAATGTGAGGTATAGGCGTTTGAGGGGATTTTTTTCGTAGCAATGAATTTCTTGGAACGCTGATAAATTGTTTGTCAGCGAATATGAATGTATTTTTGCACTTTGGTACAATGCACCTACAATAGTGACGAGACGCTGACATTCTATAATATTTCCTTCAATTAAAAGCAGTTAAATTTCAGTATAAAAGCTCTCGAAGTTTTGTATGGAATGCATACAATATCGATTACCGCCTATGATTACTACTCGTGTGACGTCACACCCAACAAGCCATAGATTTCGTGCGTGTTGGTGGGCTTTAGAATGTTGAAACTTTAACAATTATTTTAAATATGAAAACGAACTTAAAAAAAAAACAGAAAATTAAGTTAGAACGTCAACATTAATAAAAAAAATAAAAAAATGTGCTGGAGTTCCTTATTGCTCAAAAGAAACTTAATAATCATTTACTGTCTAACATTTAATAGTAGACACATGTTAAGGGCGCCGCGGTCGTTTAAAAGGTTTAAATTGCAACATCAAGATATGAAGATTAAGTAAGCAAAACCTCAATGGTCCAAGTGCATATTTTTTGTTTTAACCTACTGTGCTCAGAAATCAGTGGTACTTTCCGAGAGGAGACGATTTTACATCATATTCTAAGATGATTTTATGTATAAACGTTTTATTATTTAACGTTTTGCAAGGAAGATAAATTACATGGAAAGGCGATTCTTTGTAATTCTGAAATTTTATGTGTAACCATTAATTACCATAATTAGATTTCAGATAAATAAGGAAAACAAAATCAAAGGGACAGATTAAAATTATAAATAAATAAAAAACATTTGATTTTTTGTCTCGTTTCTTTAAAACAAACTGTTAAACGCGAAATGTGAACAAAATATAATGTGAAGAACAAATTTCAACATTTCAAAATTTTTTAATAGTTTGGTGTTGCCATAGTAATGACATTTTTTTAGTTCTAAAAATATCTACAATTAAATGCCGAGCTCATAACTTTTCTTTTCAGCGTAGTTAACAACTTCAGCAACCTCTTGTGTGTCTACACTATCTGTGCTTCCAGAAATTCATAATCCTATTTTTTATAATGTTATTGAATAGTTCAACAATCTTGTTATTATTATTGGTCCTGTAATAATATTTGGCCAGGTGTATAAACGCGTAAAAACGATAATTTCATAGATACAAAGCTGGGCGGGTAAGTGTAAGTGTACCCACAACACAGCACCTAGCACCTAGCAGAGAAGTCGAGGTTCGTGATCCGAACTCGGCTGACCTTCAGTCTGTAGCTCGCCGATTCTTAATTAAGGCTTGCTTATTATTTATTCAAAACACTAAACTGCGATGTTGGCCGTTCATTACACCTTCCGATACATCTTAGACCCGGATTAACAGCACTGCTACTAAAAGTTACATAATATTGTATTATTTTCCCCACTTGGTTGCTTTTGATGTCGAATAACGAATGATATACCATACGCATGGTAGCATTTGGGACAACTCGACTTCGCGCCCTCGTGATGGAAATATGTATTATTTTTACTATAAAATTACCTTTACGAAAACTTCAAACAATGTTAATAATATAATATAAATATAATAATATTGTTGGAGGAATATGGCGCATGTAAATAAGTTTAAAGTCATGGTGTTTGAAAGAGAGTGTGCATTATTGTTGTGAATGATTAATACT
Organism: Halesus radiatus; assembly: GCA_022606495.2. Classification (NCBI taxonomy): domain Eukaryota; kingdom Metazoa; phylum Arthropoda; class Insecta; order Trichoptera; family Limnephilidae; genus Halesus; species Halesus radiatus. Next base: position 66,397 of record JAHDVE020005280.1, on the reverse strand, counting down.
TGGAGCTGGTTGATGAGTTTGCGTATTTGGGCTATATGTTTACGAGAAATGGAAAGACTGATATGGATATTAAAAGAAGGGTGAATGCAGGAAATTCCATTAACGGAGGACTGAACGCGGTTGGCGCAAACAAAAAGTTGCCCAAAGAAGCGAAACTAGCAGTCCACAATGGAGTGCTGATACCAACCCTGATATATGGCAGTGAGGCATGGAACTGGCAGAGGAAGGACGAAAGTATACTGAATGCTGTAGAAATCAGATCTCTGAGACGAATGTGTTGTAAAACCATGTATGATTGTGTTAATGTTGAGATTCGTAAAGAATGCAAGGCTGATGTATGCGTAACGAGCAAGATTAAGTAAGGGACGCTTAGATGGTTCGGGCATGTGGAGCGAATGAACAAAGAAAGGAGTGTAAGGAGAATATACAATGCGAATGTGAATGGAAGAAGAAACGAGGGACGTCCGAGGAAGACATGGCACGATCAAGTGATTCAAATACTTAGTCGGGCCTTGTTAGAAGTCGGAATAACAGAAGAGAATGTATGAGACGTTGTATGAATATGAATGAAGAAAGAAGTGTATGCCAAGATCGAGTTGTTTGGCGGTCCGTACTTTCTGCCTACCACAGAAACGGAGTGATGGTTAGTTAGTTAATTAATATGGCGCATCTGAAGGTTATTCATTAAATTTCAGTATTTGCATTATTGGTCTTTACGTTCCTACAAACTAATTCATTTTATGTACCCTGTACCGGCCTGGTTCAAATCAAATCACCGCGGACTTTTTCAGTGAACTGTCGTGTTTTCTGGAGCGGGTGAGGAAGTAGGTCTTTCCGACATTAACTTCATAACTGGCGATATTAACATCTATCTAGAGCAGTGTTTCCCAAATTATGGGTCGCGACCCGCTATCGGGCCACGAAAGAAAAATGACAGGTCGCAAAAAACGACAATTAATAGTTCAAGTAAATAATATTGAATCAATTAATTGAGAAGAACCCCCTTTCTCTAAAAGTTTTATGTTATCAATATGGTACCTACTGTGATGTGTTTTGCACCTGTGTGACTATTTAAATTATAAAATATGTAAAAGCCCATATAGGGCGTATATAATGTAATAAATAAATATTAATATAATAAATAAGTATATAATGTAATAAATAAATAATAATATAATAACTAAATAAATAATATAATAATAATAGTTAGATGATTTGTATAGCGCCGTTCTTGTGAAAAATCACCTCAAGGGCGCTGTACAGATATTTCTTAACTAATTATGTACAAACAGATACAGAGAAACATACTTACCTGGCAGGTCGCTTCAGATGAACAGTTTTAGAAAAAATTATTTATAGAGATGATATTTTTACATGGTTATTTGTTTCTCCTTTTCTATTGATGTTACGTTTATTAGGTGATTGGTGGCACAAGAAAAGGTGGTATTTATTGAATTATTGGTATTAATTTTTAGGACTGGAAAGTATTCATAAAATGAATTTTAGGACCCGAAGATATCTATAAAATTACCTTAAAAAGCGTAAGAAGCTTTTAATAAATATTAACGTTTTATTTTATTTATTTTACACTTGGGTTATTTACAGTGTTCGGGCTGTGGACGCATTTGCGCACCGATGCGTGAATTTTTAATTTAATTTAATTATTTTTTTTTTTTTATTGATTTATTTAATGACTTTAGGTAAGTACTAACCGGCTAGCCTAGCTAAGCAATTTACAGGTGAATTTCTTCAATTTATGGATACGATTGTCTGAAAAGATGTGTTTTAAGTTTAGTTCTGAATTCTATCGAGTCTTTGATAATTCTTAAGTCATGCGGCAGCTCATTCCAGGCTTTAGGTCCTGACACTCCGAAAGCACGATCACCGAACTTAGTATTAGGTGTGCGCTTTGGTTCCTTCAACCTGCCGATAGCTGATGACGCTGCTGACCTAAGGGTGGACTGCCGTGAGTTGGTATTTTCGGGAATACACAGTAAGCCGGAGCCATTCCGTTAAGTGACTTAAATACCATCCAGCAGAGCTTGAACTGGATTCTTTCAGGACATTTGAGCCCGTGGAGATTTTTGAGATCCTCTGAAATGTGAGAATATTTAGATACTCCGGTGATAAGTCTTGCTGCAGCGTTGAATACTGATTGCAATTTGTTAATTTTGTATTTGGGGAGACTCGCATATATTCCGTTGCAATAATCTAGACGTGACACAACGTACGAATTGACAAGCAGTTTAGTTGCCTCTGTTGGCAGGTTTCTCCGTACTGCTTTTATTTGCCTCAATTGAAAGAACCCTGTACTTACAGTTCTGTTTACTTGACTTTTTAGGGAAAAGTCTGCATCCAGATTGACACCGAGTAATTTAACACACGTCTTCGGAGTAATGTCACTTCCCGAAATATTTACTGGGGAGTTATCAATGGTATGCTGACATCTGCTTGTGGCGGTCCAGAGAAACTCAGTTTTTGACGGATTTAGCTTCAATCTATTTGAGGTCATCCAGCGAGTTATTGCTTCTAGACACTCAGCTATGCGAGTTTTTAGTCTGTCTATTTCTTCTGGTAAGCAGTAGAAATAAACTTGCTGGTCGTCAGCATAGCAGTGGGATTGAAGACCAAACGATTCTATTATTTTAGCTACATCATTTGTGAAAATGATAAACAGCAGAGGGCCCAGAACGGACCCCTGGGGTACTCCGGGTGAAAGGGTTGCATATTTTGATTGGTTTTGCCCCATCTTCACTGCTTGTAAACGATTGGTTAAATACGATGTCAGCCAATTCTTAACGCCACCATTTAAACCAAAGGAAAAGCGGCACTCATGTCTAAGACTGAAAGAAGTGCTAGCTTACCCGACTCTATGGCCAGAGTTATATCCGAGAAAACGCGTAGTAATCCAGTTTCCGTTGAGTGGAACCTTCTGTATGCAGATTGATATTTAGTTAACAATTTATTTGAATTTAAGTGACTTATTATCTGTACAGCAGTAATTTTTTCTAAGATTTTAGATATAAATGGAAGATTTGAAACGGGTCGATAATTTGATAGATCTTCAGCGTCCAATTGCGGTTTTTTTAATAACGGAGTTACGACAGCTGCTTTTAGTGATTTTGGAAAATCACCAATGTTAAATGACTTATTAGAGAGTTGAACTAGGAATGGAGCTAATTCGTTTCAACACTTCTTTAGTAACCGTGTTGGTATAGGATCGAGTGCGCACTGTTTGTTCGGTGAAGCGAGTATTAACTTCCTCACTTCTTCGAGGGTTGTAGATTTAAAGGCAGATAAGGTTCCGCCATTATTTTTTGTAAAAGATGGCGGTGGGGCGGCGATTGTTAGCGCGCGTATGGACACAATTTTTTCGAGAAAAAACTTGGAAAAAATATCCGAAGCGATGTTAATTGTATTTTCTGCACGAACATCGGCAACAACTGTCTTAACCGAGTTCCAAAGACGACGCGGATTTATACGTTCTGACTGAATCCTATTTGTCCAATATTCAGACCTTTTTGAACGAATTAAGATTGTGTACTCTTTTTGAGCCTGTATCCAATCATTTCGTGAGGTAACCCCTGACTCTCTGTAGGACCTCTCCAATTTCCGCATTACTCTCTTCTGATTTCGACATTCTTCATCAAACCAGTCGTCAGATTTTCGAACTCGCCGAGTTTTTGTAGTAGTTGGAGCATATTTATTTAAAAGGGTTGAGAGTACGGTGTTGTAATCATCTGCCAGTTTGGTAGGGGATTCTGTTTCCCAAGCGCTTTGTGTGCAAAGCGGGGAGGCCTTTAGATCTTTGAGGAAGTCGTCAAAGTTAAAACTACCACATGCTCTTGATGATATGGTTACGTAAGGGATTTTCGGTGGGTTAAAATCGATCTCAGTGCGAATTAGCCGGTGATCTGATAACCCCACATCCACGCTATCTGCTACCAGGGACGGGCCGCATGACTTTGAAACAAGAATATCCAAAGTCCCACCTGCATCGTGAGTTGGGTCGCTGACCCATTGACGGCATCCGAAGCACTCTAAGAGGTCAGTAAATTTAACAGTGTTGGGTGACTGCAGGCGCTCTAGATGAATGTTGATATCTCCAGTTATGAATATATTATCGGAAAGTCCTACAACCCGCTCAAGAAAACAGGACAGTTCTATAAAAAAGTCCGCGGTGATTTGTTTTGAACCCGGCCGGTATAGTGTACATAAAATGAATGACGCCCCTGCAGAGGAAACTCATCCCAAATATTCGAAAGTTAGGTACGCACCTATGGACACCTTTGTCAAACGCAAGCCTCGGCGAGCTAAAATCGCGATACCCCCGTGATTTAAGGTAGAGGTATTGTCATTCCTAGAAATCGTTGATTTAGGTCGGGCTTCTTCAAGCACCACGTATCCTAAGGCTCGCAGTCTCTTTATTGAAAAAGATTCGGCGTTTTCATGCCAAGTTTCAGTTATGGCCAGGATATGCAGATTCTGTTCGTTGAAAACCTCCCCTACCTCATCTACTTTGTTGTTGAGAGATCTGACATTCCAACATCCTATGCCCAGTTGTCGGCTCTTGGAGTTAGCATACCGTTGCAAACGTGTTTTTACTATATTATTATTATTATTTTCTCTCGATTTGCGATGAAACGTTTCCCTGTTCTACTAATGACGAAGTCGTTATTTTTTCTATGGGTTGTTCAATTCTAAAACACACGTGTTTTTTCCTATTGCGCCCTGCTCGGCAACCAAGAAATCTAATTTAACGGGTTGTTATAAATAAATAATGTAAAAAATAAATAATTTAATAAATGAGTAAATAATATGAAAAATAAATAATGTAATAAAGAAATATTATCACATTTATTAATAATAGGTAGGTTGATTTCTTCGCATTTTTGTATTAACTAAGTTTTATCGTAATATATTTATGAAAACTGTATTGATATAACTATTTTATCTATTTCTATTTTATTTTATTTCTATAATCTATTTTATTTAACCACTGAAGAGAAAAATACGATATGAGTATAGAAAAAAAACGTTTGCTTCTAGTGAAATTGAAACATTTTCAAATATGTATAGTAATTCTTTTTTGAACAGATGATCAACTGCAATGGGCTGCCTGCGGCCAACACGTCAGAAAGTACTTTAAATTGGCGATATTAGTATGCGTTTCAAATCGGTATAGATCACAATTCTAGGGATTATCTGTTCAGTGGTTTACATAAAACCAAAGGGTTTTGCGACACGCTTTCCTCCATATTTAATGTTTTGAATCAGAATGGTAAAAAAAGACGGCATTTTGTAGTTTGATCTTAAAATTTGAAATTTCCCTGTCAAATAAACCCGTGTACTATCGTATATCCGGTCAGGCATCTGGAATAAGCCTCCCCTTAAATATTGCCAGCATCGAGAATTTAGCAGAGTTCAAGTAGGTTTTGTGAAACCAAATTGTTTAAAAAATCTTATCTAATACAAAATATAACTTAATGTATACTTATAAGCAAAATTTAAGCCATTTTCTTTCTTTTGAACATTCATTACTTATTTAGTTGAGTTTTTCTATCCACGTGTATCCTTGTTATTTAATGACGTTAGTATCCAATGAAAATCATGTCATGAATTATATTCTTGCGTGCGAGCCGCGGTTTGTGCACCACTGGACTAGAGAATAGTGACCAGAGAATAGCGAATGCTGACCATTGACGGTGACGGCGACGGCGTGCACTGTGCAGTGGCGTGCGGCCCCTCGTTGTCTCTATAATTAGTTGTTTACAGGGTTCGGCAGCCGGCACAGTCCGCCCCCACTGCCCCACTGGCGAGCCCAAACGGTCCATTTCGTAAACGAACACTATTTTGGATACTCTATTTTCGCCGTTGCTATTTTTGTTTCTGGACTAAAAACTGCGTATGAAAAATCCATAACATATCCCTGGACCTTCTTAAATGCGAACCAATGGGCCGCACATCTACAGTATCTTCAATAGCGCGTGGAAACATTCTTGTCTGACTCGGAAATATCAATAGCAAGGTGTATGAATGCGGTTAATGATCCGGACATAAGGAAATGTTAATACATAAAACAACTCGAGAACTTCATTTCTTTAACACATTCACGGACCCTTGCTGGAAAATGCCGTAAAATAGAAGTTCGTGATACGACACATGCTGTATTTTGTATAAAAATAATTAATAAAAAATATTAACCGCCTATCGTCGTTTGGTGTGACGCTATCTATTGTAGAAGTATTCCTGTTGTTACACAAATAGACAGGCTACATAACATTGCTATAATACAAAAGTTGTTTTCCCCGTCCGCTGTGTCGTATCACGTCCCCCGACTAAAAGACGTATGTAGGTTGTGTTATATCACATCACATCTCTAAAACGACGCCAATAGACGTTGTGTCCGTGAATGTGTTATACTCCTCAGTTAAAATCTTAAATACCAACAAAATTAATTTAGTCTCTGGAACTTTATAAATAACTAGTTTTACTACCCGATATTTAAAATAAACATGGAACAAGCAATATAACGCCTCGTCTTATTTTTGACAATTTGACGGATATTTCAAACCTCCATTGCACATGATGGAAATTAGTTGCATTGACCTGGAATTCTAATTCTAGACAAACAAAAATTCTGATGCCAAAGTACGCTGTTCGGAAGTTTTGGCTGCTACAGAAAACAATTTTCTCCTTCAGAAATCAGATTTGCAGGTCAGTTTTATTAATCAAAAGTTTAGTAGAATACCTTAATTACGAAAGGATTGTTTTCGAATGCAAACATGTTGAAAAACACTAGTTTGTTTTTTATTATTAGTATTATCGAACTAGGTGCCTGGTAGTGCCATCATCCTTTGTTAGCAAACTTTCAGTGTAGCTTCTATAAATAAAGTGCATCATCTTAAAGTCTTATAATTAGGAGACCATCTCCTGGGTTTGTTTGATTAGTATCTGCGTTGCCTACCGCATTCGCAGCCGGCCTGATATGCCGAGTATCTCCGTTCCCTGATGATGCAGCTACGTGCCCGACCACTGAGTCATCTGCTCCGCGGAGGTATTTGCGTCCCGCCTGTGGCGCATCGTCTAGGTGTTGAATTCACAGACATCAGTCGCTTCATCTGAACTGTGGATATATAATATACTGTCCAATGGACAATGGACATTGGACATCCATTCCATCCATCACGAACTGCGTCACGGGGTATAGATAATATATCAACCGTGGAACAAATAAACAACATCTTTAAACGAACATACTAAATCTCAATTCAATTAAAATCATTCAATTTATTGGTATCGTACCTAAGAGTAATAATGCATTTTTCCGATCTAAATCGCCTCTTTTCAGACTGAAGCTCGGTTTACAGGCCTAAATTGGAGAGTTGATTATACAGTAAAAAAAAAATCTGAAATCTTGTTTGAAAATCGCCAATTTTTCGGAAGTTCCTCGTACTTAATTTCATTTTCTCGCTCTACGTTGGTTCTTTTCAAACTTAAACTTGGTGAAAAGGCTCGAATTGAGGCGAGCCGTTGAACCAATTTTCCGAAACAGGACTAAATTTTAAATTTGAAAATCATGTTTTTCGAGATAATCATAAAGGGCACGAAACTAATAACCTTTTTTGTTCCGAAGTTGGGTTTTTACCAGTAAATTATATATTTTTTACAAATATGTTGTTATTATAATTTAAACAGTGGTATAAACAAAGTATTTGTTATTAATTTTAAAAATAATTTATTAATAACATTAATGAGTCAAAAAGCGGAAATCGTAGTTATAAATCATTAATCGCAACTTTGTAGATAAACTTTTTTGTCCTAATTAATTCACTACTCATTTAAAATTGAGTGGTCTCATTAGATTAGTCATGTAGGAAACAGGATGTGTTTGTTGTCTAAAAAATAATAACATAACATAATATTAATCATCGATAGTCATCATCTAAAATTAAAAGTCACCCAACACCCATTAGCATAACAGCCTTCCTACGTGTATTTTACTTTCCCGATTGCAACGAAAACGTATAATGTGTGCGTCACTATTGTTTTAAGTTTTTCCTAATAACATTTATTTATTTTATGACAGCTGCTTCATCTTTTGAACGCATTGCCGAAACACTGCCTCCATCTGGAAGGAACGATAGTCGTCGAACGTAAAAATAAATCTGTGTCTTTAAATCTTATCTTGTAGTCAAAATACGAGGCGTGGTCCCTTGCCTTATTACCATTATTTGCATATAAGATAGGGTCGTCTAAGTTATATACAACAAAAAATAATTAAAATCGAACATAATGGGTACCTACTAAAAAATACAAAATTTCGGTTTTTGCGTTCAGTATATTTTGTTTAAAAAACTATATATTGAGAGTGGCGTCGTGATTGTTTTTTGTTTTAAAATAATGGATGGGATGTACTAAATAAAATAATATGGTAAATATCCTTCAAATTTACGATGGCATCAACTCCCGGTCAGCATTTTTTTGTAGATTTAATATATATTTGACCTTCAGCCAATTTTATTGCCAAAACTAAATATTATGTAAAAATAAAAATATGTGTAATAACTTATTGACAAATAAATGTTTTTATTATTATTATTATATGTTGATTATTTCGCAGATCATTTCCCAGAGGTCGCATTGTCAGAGAATAATAATATCTCCTATGAGGCACTGGGCCTGGGCACTGGTGCTCACTGGTCACTGATCACCGTTCGGGCCGACCGACTTGGTATTTCCTGTAGAATCGCATTCCGCCGCTGCCTTTCTTTTCATCTCCTCGCGCCCTCCCTCCCTCCGTCTCCCGCGCTTCTACCGCTCTCCAGACTGTCTCGCCCTTGTTTTGTTTGCGATTATCCCGCGCTTTTGTCGGACGCGGATGGTCGCCTTTCGTATCGTCCATTTATAATGGTCTTTCCGTTTATTTATAATGAAGATGCACTCTCTGTCCTGTCCATCGCGGGAATGTCGGCTGTTCTCGCCTCTATTTCTGGGGCATCCTCTTTGTACTGCTGTCGGACACGACGCTCCTACCTCCTGCTCCTCTACTGCTCACTGCCCGGTGCGTATCTCCTACTTCCTACTTGATACATTCATATTGTATTTATTACTTATTCAAACAAAATTCATTACAATTAAACAATGGAAAAGAAAAAAAAAATTTGCCACCTGAACTTGAACCAGGATACGCTCACCGGGCGGCTGTTTCCAATAATTTAGTCAGTAACTTGAAATTTCCTACCTTGCTTTAAATGGGATCGTATGTTGTATATTATGCAGGCCTAATGATAAATCCAATTTTTCGACCTCGTCTTTGTCAAAAATCCAAAAAACCGCTTAATTTTTTACCATTTCAGTTTTTGTCAATTTTGGCCTCGAAAACTATTTTTTTGGTAAAAGCTATTGCAATTTTTTTAAATAGTCCAAATTTGCTATAACTTGAAATCAAAATGGTCTCTGTAGACCTAACAGTGTCTGAAATACGGCTGTTCGAAATTTCACATTTTGTCATTACTATTTACTAAAAATTTTGGACAAATTTATCGGCAAAGACCACTCTATCCTTCTAAAGCATGGAAGCGCTGAAAAATTAATCCCTCAGGGTCAAATTCACAAAACTAAAAAAAAAATCTTAAAATAATAAAATTTTAACGACATTTAACGGTATTTTAGACACTTATTGAGTCTGAAGAGACCGTTTTCAAATTGTAACAAATTTAGTCCACTTTAAAAAGGTATAGTTTAATCTTTGCCGAAAAATGAGTCATAAATTTAACAAAGATCCACAATTTAGCTGTTGTTTAGATTTTTTACAAAGATCCGTAGGTCTTATCGAAAAATTGGATTTACAATTTTTTTCAGTTTCCGTGTCGATAAATCGACGTTTATTAAAAGAACGTTGTACAGGTTCATTAAATACGTCATGTTTAAATATAAATACAATATAATTATATTACTGTATGGTTTACATTACCCATCTCACTAGGTGAAACCTGTTCCAAGGTAGGTCTTCATCATATACAACATATCAAAAAATCATAACTACCCACCCCATTTGATGCAAGGGAACCCCCATTTTAGACAAAATTATTGGACTAATTACACTACGCCACCTCTTGTCCAATTTAATTTCTCTATTAAATTAGAAAGACGATCAGTGGCTGAGTTGGCATCGCGTTTGGGTCTCACCCAGTCGTCAATTTTCAATTCAAGTTCAATTCCTCGGCTGCAGTCCTCCATTTACAACATACGCAACATCTTCCGCTTACTGTGATGGTAGTAGGAGATTTAAAAATATTGTCAGGTTATTCGTCGTAACCAGGGAATATTTGTCTTTCCTTTTAAAAAGAGATTTCAATTGTTTGTAAATATTAAAACAAGAAAGAAAAAAAATTCACCATTCTTATTTAATCCATTCCCTGATAGCTGTCTATCCTACATCTCTGTATTGCTTCTAGGTTATATGTAGGTGTTATGTATGCCATATGATTAAACTTCAGAGCATTGTACTCCAAGTCCTAAAATTCAGTTCTTCCCGGTGCACCTGGACATGATTGCTCCCGGCTGCGGTGGAACGTTCGTATCATATCGTGTCTGTAAGGTACCTGCAAGTTTTTAGCCTATTGCCAAAAATACCAAAGTAGGTATTTTCAGCTACCAAAGTTTTAAAACTTTAAAACGAAGTTAAATAGATGAAGTTTTGGCTAAATCACCATAGATTTTAATCACTACTTGCTAGCTATACCACCAATAAAACAACCGGGACGAACACAATTCCGATGTAGAGGGTATATCGGCGTTTATTATTGTTTAAAGCTCTTCCGACTGGCACACTTTTATTAGGTGTCCAGCTCTTAATGTTTTTTTCAGAACTTACATTATCTTGCATTCCGCAACGTTAAACAATGTTTTGTGTGGGAAGAGGATAGTGAAAACAAATGTTTAACTGTGTCACTGTTCCCGATTTCTTCTCTTTTCCACGTACTTTTATCAATAATACTAAGTCTCCCCCAGTAGTCGACGAGAGCGCAAGCTTCATTGCTGCTTCGCGTGTGTGTTATATGATATTACATTACGCGTGCAGTTGCTTTAAAATATGCGAAGTTTCGGTGTAAATCTTAGATTGACGGCTCGTTCATTACATTTGAGCAATAAACCTAACATTTAGAATTATTAACTTATCACAATATAAGTGTATCGCAAATTGAAAAATCTCTTTCGTAAACGTATCACTTTTGCCTCCCAGTATATAGATGTAGAGATTGCCATTCAGATAGTCCGTATTTCGTAAATTCGGATAATTCACGGTGGAATCAGAATTCGGATTTCCAAACATGAAATGCGTATAATCTGGATTTGATAATTTAAGTAAAATTAATTTGCAACGCAATAATACAATTAAATTTGTAATAATAGGGTTGTTGACCCAATAACCAAATGTTCACGTTATCCACAGATTTAGTATAAATAAGTGTGCCTTTTATTTATCTATAAAAATATTTAACATAATAATAAAATGTATATTTTTGTCTGAAATCAAATATACTACCTTTTTGCCCGTTGCACCCAACTGAGGTGATTTAAGTTCATTATTTTTCCCAAATAAAAATTCATAATTTTATGCTTGCAAATTGCTACTAATATTTTTTTGTTTATTATTCCCTGATTTGAATCACAATATGACACCCACGATTTAATATTTTCATAATACACATTATTATTAATTTAAGTTACTCGCACATTTCAGTCAACCTGACCGAACCGAACCTAATCTAACCTCACCTAACCTCACCTAACCTCACCTAACCTCACCTAACCTCACCTAACCTCACCTAACCTAACTCTTAATTATATTAACCTAACCACCGTTGACTTTGCTTTTTCATATGCTATAAGAATCGTTCGATTTATTGAAAACAAATAAATAATGACAATAAAGTGCATTCTGTAGAATTAAATAAATAAATAGCACATATTTCAAATATAGATGTTTGTTGATTTTTGTCTGTTATAACACACTCTATGTAGGTACTATATCGCTTCTCTGATTTTATTTACACCCATTACAGGCTTTTACATGGACATTTACAAATAATATTGAAAGCGTACATACATACTCGTATGCATTATAATAGATAATATAAAAAGAAACGACATAATTTGACGCTTTTATCCAGAGTTTTATCCAAAATAGTTTCAAATAACATAGCTCTACTCGATGAAAAAAACCGTACTGATGCATTCTTATACTGTAACATTGATGTGCCAAATATGTCGACAACGTCGAAGTATTTGTTTCCCAGATGCTGAATCTGAATTTAAAAAAAAAACTTTTTATATATTTTTTAAGACGTAGGTACTTACTTCAGTTACAATATGTATCTTGGTTTGCCCACTTTTCGATGTATGCTTGCAAAATAATATGATACGAATAGGATAATACACAATAATTAGGGTGCTTGGATCTTGGTAGGAGGTGGCACTTTCTGAAATTTCTATGGGGCACTCTCTTAAATCTTCTAACATATCAGAATATATATATATATATTTTTATATTTTCAGTCATTAACTTTTTCTAAAATCCGGATTTGCATCTCTATCTCAGCATTTGAAGCCATCCTAAATCATACCCACAATTTACCAGAGATAACTTAATTATGCCTAATAATTTTCTTGCAGTTTTACCAACAAGAGTTTCAGCAGTAGACTTGTTTAAATTAGGCTTAAAATAGATTAAAGTAATATATAAATTGAGTGGGGTTTACTAATGCAGTCCGCACTGTATTTATTGCATCATGATTGCGTCTGAGTGCGTTGGACCGTGTCACCAAAACAATGCGACGGCCTCCTATTAATACGCAGGGGACATATCTCAGTCAGAGTCTCTCGACAAGAAATAGATCTCTACTTCTCATCAGAGACTAAAAGCGACTCTTGTGTTGGAATGTCGCCTCGTTCCTCGTACGAGGTGTATTCAAAAGAAAAGGTGAATTTCGAATTTTTTCGAAAAGTATTTATTTATTCATCAATATCCATTTTCTCCCCTTCAAAGTAATCCCCCTCAGATATAATGCACTTATACCAGTGCTTCTTCCAATCCTTGAAACACTTCTGGAATGCGCTTTTCGGTATGGCCATCAGCTGGTTCTTCGATTCTGACTTTTTCTCATCAATTGTGGCAAAACGCTTTCCTTTCATTGGTCTCTTCAGTTTCGGGAATAGGAAAAAGTCGCAGGGAGCCAAATCTGGTGATTACGGTGTTGGTTTTGGCCAAATAATCACGAACAAGCATTGATGTGTGAGCTGGTGCATTATCGTGATGCAAAATCCATGATTTGTTTTTCCACAATTCCGATCGTTTCAGCCGTATTGCTTCACGCAAACGTTGCATAACTTCCTTGAAGTATTCCTTATTAACCGTATGACCTGTTGACAAGAACTCATGATACATCACGCCATTGTAATCGAAAAAAACAGTGAGCAAAACCTTCACATTTGATCGAACTTGGCGTGCTTTTTTCGGTCTTGGCTCTTCTGGCCGCTTCCATTGGGATGATTGGGCCTTGGTTTCGACGTCATAACCATACTCGTATACCTACGTTTCCTCACCAGTTATATGACCCTTTTGAGCAAATCTTGATCGTCGTTGACGTCATTCAACAACTCCTGAGCGATACTAATGCGACGTTGCTTTTGCTCAAAATTTAGCAATTTCGGAACAAACTTCGCTGCCACACGTTTCATGCCCAAAACATCCGAGAAAATTGCATGGCATGAGCCGATTGATATGCCAACATCCTCTGCAACTTCCCTAATAGTGATTCGACGATTTTCCAAAACCATTTTCTTCACTGTTTCGATGTTTTCTTCGTTTGTTGACGTGGTTGCAACTCCAGGACGCTCATCGTCATTAACGTCTTCTCGGCCTTCTGAAAAGCGCTTGTACCACTTATAAACACTTTTTTGAGACACAGTAGACTCGCCGAATGCCACAGTCAACATGTTAAGTGCGTTGGAGCACTTTATTCCATTTTTAACGCAAAATTTAATACATATTCTTTGATCCATTTTTTTCAAAAGTAAAAAATCGAAGAACACACAAAAACGTGACTAACCTTTCCAGTTGTCAAAAACAAACCACTAATCCAAAATGGCTGATAATGCTAACATATGATAAACATATGTGTACCAACATAACAAAAAAAATCGATAATGGAATGTACACAGCCCGCGAAAATTCAAAATTCACCTTTTCTTTTGAACACACCTCGTACATTGTCAATGGGCTCAGCAAGTAATAGATTTCTCTGAGCATTATTGACTTTAAATTAATTATTAAATCGTTTGCTTTTAGAACTAGCAGTTGGCGATATCTCCATCAATCCGAATGTTCGGAAAATCCATAATAATGTGTTTTCCGCAAAACGGGCCGACGCTTCAGCGGACCTCCCTAACCTTGAGACATCTGATGACTTTTATTATACTGTCCTCCCGAGAGTCTGAAATAGGCGGACGAAAACTTCAAAAGGCGTAATTTACGACCGGAACGGCTGGAAGTCAAGCCCACTACACACGGGTGCAAAAATACTGTTAATAAATTCGCAGTTTCTTCAAACGGAATCTAATTTGTCATGTCTCACCCGTAGTGGTACATGCATCAGAAGTCACTACCTCAGTGTCTGGAGTAAACAACGCCTTGAGGAAAATGTTATTCATTTCGGAGAGGACAATTAATATCGGAGGCATTTAATTATAACTTAAGCATTTCTGGAAAACATCTTGTGAAGTATTCGAATAACCGACAACATTTCTAAATGTGTACTTCAAAGTACCTCATCGACAAACTCGGCAAAATATATTATTCTGCAACAATAATTCTGGGACTAACTACCAAATACCTGCACCATTTCTCGCCTACATACACTTGGAAACAAATTCACCTCTGCTATAGATATATTTAATATAAGGTTTACCCATGTTTAAAAGATACCTGAATGATATCTTTATGTTGCAACGATTATAAGTGCATCGTGTAAGAGCTATTGTTTAATTTTTTTAATATTATCTTTTTACTTATCTACAATCCAAAAACTTTCTTCATTCCTCTTTTTTCTTTCTATGTATTATGTTTTATATTATGTATTATGTATTATGCAATTTCATAAATTTTTACGTCATCCGAAATATAAAAAAAACAATGTTTTTTTTTCACAATATTACGCACTCATATTATATTATATGATGCACTTGTATATTATGTATCATGTAGATCAGGCTATTACTATTTTTATTAAAAAAAAAGTTTTATCAAAAATTAAAAACCTTTCCCTTTATAACTTCTCTGTGTCCATACCCTTATACATTATTATCCATACATATATATATATATATATATATATATATATATATCTTAAATATGTTACACTTATATACCAACTACGTATAATTTTTTTAAAAAAATAAATCCTTTTTTTCTTTCTGTACACAAAATAAATAAATTAATTAAAAATTGCTTTGTAATCACTACTTTATTAATATATACATATCAACATGTTTCTAAAACGATGCTTTCCTCATCAGGAATATACAGAATACGATATTCCTATCGACAACATTTCTGTCTGTCGATAGGCATAAATAAACCGAGTTCCGTCATATCATAATTGTATCGATATGTGGGTATACTCGTACACGATAGCTTCTTTCATTGTTTGTTGGTGAGATTTGCTAGTCAACATTATAAATGTCTCAATCCGCGCAATAAATCAAGCTTATTTTATTAACTGTCAATTATTTAACTGCGAGTAACATACGTAAAAACTTTTGAGGACATGTTTCTCCCTCCCTGGCCGTGCAGTGCAGTACAGTGCAATGCAGCGCAGTGCATCGCAGTGCAGTGTGAGTGCAGCACTGCAGCGAGCGAAGGGCACAGACCGGGCACCATGTATCCACTGTGGGCAGTGGTCAGAGCAGGCAGCCAATCCGCAGTTCGCTGGAGTGTATATTTATGTTATGTTGGTAAACGTCAACGTATAGTCTAGGCTTGGGTGATTAATGGTCGCGGAGTAGACGCAGACGGGCCGCAGCTACGGTCACTAGTCTGCGTGGCGACTTATAGTGACTTCTCATACGGCCCAACCGGCTACATTTTTATTATATTTCACATTTATAATACCTGCTTCATCATGATGTGATCGTCTACTGCTATCGACCTAATTAAGTCGACGGCTGCTGTGATTTAGACGCTGGTTTCTAGATTGATTTACGGCTTTATACGTCTCACCGATCTCTGCACGTATCTACCTGCTTTTATCTATATACCTCCTACTGAGTATCCTACCTAACATACGAAGGGTAAAAACCTATGAATAAACATTAGGCAAAAATAACCGTTATTTCTATTAAGTCGACATCTCAATATTGTAATAAAGCTGTCATGAATAATTAGAAGCTTTCTGTCTTTTTTGATTTATTTATTAATTCCCCTCAAATCCGATTATAATAATAATGAATCTAGTTACAACTAGCAATGTCAATTATTAATAAAATCTGAGGCGCTACCTGTGTTGATAAACAAACACCCCATTAATTAGGTCCGATATTGGAAACGCGATTCTCGCGTCTGCACTATGGTCTCCTGCTACCGAGTCGCAGCAACAAGCGCCATTTGTTCTCTGGGAGCACAAAACTCGAGAACTCGGCAGTAACTTTACCAGAGACAGAAAAATGGAAACTACGGATAGCTATTTGACTTAAATGAATCTGATAATTAGGTCCGATATTGGAAACGCGATTCTCGCGTCTGCACTATGGTCTCCTGCTACCGAGTCGCAGCAACAAGCGCCATTTGTTCTCTGGGAGCACAAAACTCGAGAACTCGGCAGTAACTTTACCAGAGACAGAAAAATGGAAACTACGGATAGCTATTTGACTTGAATGAATCTGATAATTCGGTCCAATATTGGAAACGCCATTCTCGCCTCTGCACTATGGTCTCCTGCTACCGAGTCGCAGCAACAAGCGCCATTTGTTCTCTTGGAGCACAAAACACGAGAACTCGGCAGTAACTTTACCAGAGACAGAAAAATGGAAACTACGGATAGCTATTTGACTTGAATGAATCTGATAATCTTAATTCAAATACAACAGGTTGTTAGCTGCATTACTTGTTCGATTTATTTATATGACTTTTTCATCAGATTTATGGTAGAAATTTTTTTTAGTATGAAATACTAATGTAAAAATTTATGAAATACTCGAGTCTAAAGTAGTCGGCAATACAACAAAATATATTTTTATTTGCGTAACTAACTATTTTTTGTTGTCGTTTTAAGCTAAGTTTCATACCCGTGAGAGGCTTTCAGCAGTGGCGTGCAATGCTCCTTGACCAAGAGTAGGCTGTAGCTTTTTAGGTGTTGATTATTATTACTCATCACACTATAGCGTATGAATGATAACGCGCTAAAGGTCAAGTAAGAATTAAAAATATGTCAAGCAGAAACAACTTCTTATGGTAGAACGATTGTGAATTAAGAAATTTTCTTGAAAAATTACTTTTTTTTAAGAAATCTAGAAAGGGAAAGGTAGGCACAGTCCTTTAGCCTTTGTGGGCTGCACGCCACTGACTTTCAAATGGCATCAATCAGACTTATTAATAAATGTTTATTTTTAATACAATTTCTTCATTTTTGTTATTCAGTAACTTCAAACAATTTAGTAGAAGTAGGGGTATATTAGGAACTTACACCGATTAGAACATGTTGGCGGTCTAATGATGACCAATGCTGTCTTCGATGATTTTTTACACCTTAGTAAAGAAATTGTCAAAGTTGTTCACATATGAAGAGTAAAACGACTGCAAGTTACGAATTTCAACCTCAATTTTGGATAGATACGTTTTTAAATGACGCATTCACAAAGGAAATTATACCAAACCGGTTTGTTCAAAGGATGTCGTTAAAGATGTTCTACGATAGCGCCCTTCGTGTGTATTTGAATTAAAACGTTTAATTTAAAAATACCTCGCTCATTAACCTGTCTGCCCTTATTCCAGGATAGTTTGGCGAGGCGCTTTGGGAATGTGTGTGTTGCATCCTGTATACATATTCGGCATACAAGAGTCATTTGACGGTATGTGTGAGAGGTCTTCTCGAAGGTTCGACAACCTTTTCGCGCGCAATTCTCACGGAATTTCGTTGCCAAACCGAGCGCATCTTAGACTGCGTTTGTGTGTGTTTTTATTCTATTTATTGTTATTGCGCAAATGTTAAATATCTTTACAAGAGAAACACATTCCGTTGCTCTTTTTAAAGTGATAGCACATTTCTTACAAACAATTTTCATCAGGCTTTTTAAATGGCTAATTTACCAGTGCTAAGCATACTTAGTTTTTGATAAAATAATGTAAATTAACCACGTAGTTAATTATAAATAAAATGATTTGAATGAATATAATGACATGTGTTGATTTTAAACAATGGTTTTCCGGAAAAGCCCAGCACTCGAGAGCGTTGTTCTGCTTCGCCCTAAGTATTTAGGTGGATACGGAAGTCATCAAGTTGATGTCTTTGTAAACATCCTGTGTCCGCTTGAACTCGGCGCGTGTGTTTTCTTAACACCCGCTGATGGATTTATTGTTAGTACGTAGCTAGTGTAGGTAGGTACGTAGGTACCGGATTCCTTGAAGTTTCAGCTAATAATGGGCAGTGACAGTTTCCGGGCTTTCATGCGCACATTATTTATTTAGTATCCGAAACGTTGGGCGGCTTCGATGTTCTCTTATTTTTATTAAATACTCAATATTTACTATAATATGAATGCATAAATTTCTTTTGAACCACTTCCTACGTAGTACCCTTCCTTCGTCAGGAATATATTTGACTTAGGTTGATTATTATATTAAAATTGAAGTGGTTCAAAATAAATAAATGTGTGCGTTTATATTATAATTATGGCAAGCCACAAAGTAAATGCTTTTTTTAGAATATGGAATATTTACTAATTTACTAAATAGTCAACTACCTGGCTTCGCTCGATAAATAAACACATACATAATTGAAAAATTAAAATAATCTTTTCAAGCAATATGGCATTATTTCTTTTTACAGTTTAAGAAATATTTCAAACTTTCATAGGTCGTAATGAAAGTGACTTTGCAATCGAAAAATAGCTAATAACCTAAGAAATCTGGACGGAAAAAGCTTTGCAAATTCCATTGCTCCAGAAAGCATCATTCGAGAGTTTTTGCCGATATAAAAAAAAAAAACGTATTTTCAATTTAGTGGTTATGCTTGAATTTGTCATTGTTGAGATTACATCATTATTTCTCGATATTTTTCAAATAATATCCTTACATCAAAAGCTCTGTCGCTGTGAAAAATTTATGACGCATTTACGTCAGTTTAAGTACAAACGATATATAATGTTAGAATCCCTGTTACTTTCATTTCGATACGACTTATGTTATCTCTAATGTATCAAACCCGGATATTACATTCGCAAAACTACAATCTGCCCCCTATTAGTTCAATAAATCCTCAATCGCACATTCGTAACATTATTGCATCGAGGGAAAGGTTAATTACTTTAACCGATTGCAATAACAGAGTGTATTGCATTACGATTATTATTCTACAAATAGATTTATTATGCAGGTGCATTCAATGCTGCACTCGGGTACTTTCAGGCATTGTGCCTAGTCAGTTGTGCAGTATTGGTATTTTTAATATCAGGGACAAGTTGCAGTCAAACGGGTAAGTGATGTGCTCTTTCGCGACAACGTAATCATTTATAATGAACTTTTATAAAGGTAATAATATAACAATTTAAAATGTATTTCAAATGATATATGGATAAATATATATTTATATATAAATTAATGTTTGTCAGTCTGTTCTTGATTTTCTCGAAAATTACTCGGCCGATTTCGCTGAAAATACCACAGTTTGTTGTTATTAGGTTTAGAGGGTAGTTTGAATGAAATCTAATATGTAAAACTGTTGTAAATAACGTTTTAAAATTAGTATGAAAAACATTGAACTCTCCATGTTGTTTTGAGGTTACCCTATAGATATACCACTCTGGTTAGCCACAGATTACACATTCAAAAGAAGAAGGTTTGTTTGGGTAGAATATTTTAAAAATGGAAAACACAAGTAGGTACCTACTTAAGAACTTTTTTTATTTAGATATATTTAAAAAAAAATAAGGGGGTGGCTGTAATCAAATATGATTTAACATAAAAATATGGTAGATATTATATTTTGAAACTGTATTTTCATTTTCGGCACGATAACAACTATACCAAAATAATATACGTACTTTCTAATGGTTTACTATTATTCTATTATTCATCGAAGATCGGCAAAGCAATTTCTCTAATGAAGGCCAGCTTCGGAAGCTCACCGCAATAACCGAAATTAAATAGAGATTTTCCTTTTTTGGTTTTATTTTATTTCCGCCTCGGCCCATCTTGATATCTGCCGCCCAGAAGTGGGGGCGGGGCGGGTGCTCCCTTATTCAAATAAAAGTGGCAATTTATAATGTTTTCCCATCGGAGGAGGGGGGCGGAATGGAATTGGTTGCGGTGGGGAAATGGAGAGTATCACGATCCGTACTCAGAGTAATATGGCTTGAATAAACTGATACCAAGAAGCCAGTCGATTGGGAACAAGGCGAACAATATTCTTTTCCGAATGCTGAATAAATTAACACTAAATATTTCAATTTTGTACCACATTTAGGATTTTTTTTAACCTACCTAGTCATTCGTAATTGAACTGCCGCCTCATAAACTTGACATTTTATCACCCGTAACACCATAACTCGATATTCAAAATTCTGCACATCATTTGGACTACTTGAAACCTCACCCTATCCCCCCAATTCTACCCATCCTAACGTGTTAACATTCCTTGTTCCTGGGGTTTAATTAAATAGTGTAATACAAGTGTACCGTACATCAGTGACTGGTGATATCGGTGAGTCCTTTCCTTCCTTTTACCTGTCTTATGCTCCCAAATCCCATTAATCACACACATCACGAAATCGCGCCATCGCGCCCAAACGGTCCTTCGAAGCAGTAACATCAAATTTATTATCGCAGTTTTTTTTTTGCATAAATTCCTGGCCATTGCAACCAGGGTATCCCCGATAGTTGCAACAAAGAAGGTGAGTCAATAATACAATTAATAATTAAAAAAATGCAAAGAGATGAAAGTATTTCCATAAAATATACAATATGTAATAATAGTTATTGCATTAAACATTTGATACAGGTCTTCCCTATTTTCGTGTGGAAGAATATTTTATCAAAAGGGCACCATTGATCCCGTATAGCGGGTAATATATCTTTGCTTTTGTGGCACTGGAGATGCGGAAATTGTTATTATTTTATAAATTAATTCAATTCAATTTTCTTGCGCACGCCGGGGTCTTTAACCCGCGATCTCTGGATTCGTAGCCGATGTCCTTTCTCCTCGACCACGGGGATCGTCAAATGAGAATATAAGGGAATGATGGGGATGACCCCAAAAACGATCAAATCTCCTTTATCAGTCATGGAGGGGTGGCAATTATTGGTCGTCAAGGACTACGTATATCAAAAAAAAGTATTGGGGATTATCAAACTTTTGAATCTCTGGGGTGTTGTATTTCTTCAGCAGGAGCGTCTTATACCCTAATTACAATCTACCGTCCGGGGTCAAAGACTATCACTGAGGAATTTTTCAACGAATTTGCTCAACTTTTGGAGCGGGTAAACACCCTACCGGGTGCACTTATTATAACTGGGGATATTAGGCTAGATAGGAAAACAGACGGTAACGGGATAAAATTTATTGATGTCCTAGAGTGCTACGGATGTAAGCAATGGGTAGATAGTCCGACTCATAATGCAGGTGGAATACTTGATGTTTTCAAATCGAGAAATACTGATCCACCTCCCATAACGGAAGTCATAGACGTGGGACTCTCGGACCATAGACTCGTGCTTACGGAGGTAGAGTTCAACCCTCCCAAACCAGTCTACAAAACGAAGACGATCAGAGCGTGGCGAAAGTTTGACTTTGACCTGTTCGAGGAAGACCTGAAGTCATCCATCCTTGTCAAACACGACTTTGCTAGGAATGCCATTTCTTCATCCGGCGTAGTAGAAGTTTATAATGGTACCTTAACCGCCATCATAAACAAATACGCACCCTTTTCTACCAAAACCTGCACTGTTCGCAAATCGGATTCCTGGTTTGATACAGAACAAGACAGTAAAGCGCAGGTTTCTTTCACCTGCGCCAAATCAAATCAATACGGAGAAATTTTCCAGCTAATGGCACAAAGATGCTGGTAAATTCTTACGCTGTTTCTCGACTTGATTACTGCAACGGCATATACGCAAGTCTCCCCAAAATATATACTGACAGACTTCAGTCAGTTTTCAATGCTGCAGCAAGGCTGATAACCGGCTGATAACCGGCGGATAACAAGGCTGATAACCGGCGTTCCAAATACTCCCACATATCTCAACATCTGCGGAACCTTCATTGGCTTAAGTGTCCTGAGAGGATCCAGTTTAAACTATGCTGGATGGTCTTTAAGGCGATACACGACATGGCACCACCCTACTTGGCGGAACTATGCACTCCAAACGATGTCAACACTAGGCAATCATCTCTTCGATCAGCGTCTTCAACGACCATAGGAAGACTCTCAGTACCTAAACGCAATCCCAATACCAATTTCGGAGACCGAGCTTTTGCGGTGGCAGGCCCAACAGCCTGGAACAAACTCCCTTCACATTTGCGAAAAATCGACAGCTCTACTGAATTCAGAGCAAAACTAAAGACTCATATTTTTAAATTATCGTTTCCAGAATAACGACCCCATTGGTCTAATGGTGTTTTCGAGTACTCAGTCCAAGAGAATTACTTATATTCCTATTTACCTTCTACCGCCCAGACTACCTTCTTTAATTTCAATAAAAATTATTACACTTTTGTGTGCTTTACCACTGACAGCACGAGCAATAATCATACAGGTATTTATATTATTATAAATAGGTATGTTAGTTGTAAGACTCTAGTTTTAAGCCATAGTTGTACGTTATTTTGCAGTATTGTATACAAAATATGCACTTGGTCATAGATATGTATTAGTTTTAAATAGGTACTAGGTTTATATATGTGTTAGGTTTTTATTCTAGTTATGTGCCTACTTAAGTTTAAATTGTCACTAGCTATAACTTTTAGTTGGTAAGTGACTACCTATAAGCCATAGATGTAAGTCACTAATTATAAGTCTCAGTAGTTAGTCCCTAGCCATAAGTCTTACTTATAAGCCATTAGTAATAAAATTTAGCTGTAAGGTATTGGTTGTATATGTTATTTAATTAATTGTAAAGCGCCCTTGAGGTGATTTTCCCACGAAAACGGCGCTATAGAAGTAATCCAATTATTATTATTATTATTATATAGGAAATACGATTCAGATCCCGTGTCAACACGCCTTACCTTGTAAATGGTTATGCCCCATGAGACAATTCATCAGGTGGATTTCCAGTGCCAACAACGACCTCGCATTCTGGCAGCTATGCGATCAGGGCTACCGCGGTACCAGAATATTTCTTACGTCTAGTTGTTATGAAAACATCCATGTGTATAATTCAGAATTTCTTATAAATCTCCATGAATAGATAAATACTTTTGTGTATAAAAATGCATTGTTTTGATCTTTTGAAGTTAAAAACGGCTTTTTCATGTCGTTAGAAATTATTATAGGAATTTTCCATTCGTTTTTATGTACACTTAAAAAAAAGTTCAGTAAAACTGTAAATTTATAGCTTGGTATTTATTTAATTTTTTTCAATTCTTATTTTTTCCCACAATAATAATGTTCTGGTTTTTAACAAAAAATAGAACATTATGTGTAAATGTATGATTACTTAAATGATAATTGTAAGAAATGGAAACCCACATAGGCGGCCTGTGCGTGTGTAATATGAGAAATTTAAGTAATATGAGTACTAGAATATTAATTATTTAAGGTAATGTAAAGTAAGCAGATAGAAATAACAAAGATTTTATAAAACAATTATACGTTCGATAATTTAATTTATTTATCTTATACATTACAAACAATTTAATGCGTGTTAGAAATTACCTACGTGTACCTACTTGAAATTTGTAGGACAAAAAGATTTTCAAATTTCAAAGTAGGTACAAAGAAAAGAAAAAAAAAAGTAATAAATAGAAGTAAATGTATCAACATATAGATCATCCAGCCATGATTTTACTTCTTTTACGGTACATAGAGTGATATATTTTATTTCTCGTCCGAATTTCTTTTGGTAACGGTTTTGAATGTGCAAGGACCAATAAAACTGCTGTGTGTTTGCATTAATTTAGTATAATAGATTGAGGAGAATAAAACACGCTATTAACCCTTTTACTTATTCGATTTTCGTTCTTTTCGATTTTTTTGTTTTGTTTTTAAAGATATTTCAGAGTTTGTGAAATCAATAGTTAACGGATATTGAATAACTTAGATTCTTTGTACTTTAGAAAAGTTAAATACGTTACTTGAAAACGCTTTATTTTTATTAAATACAACTTTTATAATACGTTTTAGAGTAATTTGTAGAGGCTTAATTCTGGATATTTATTATTTAGAAACTACAAAACGTCTTTACTAAGGCAACACAAAGCTACTCACTAAAATCTTGAAATGTGTTTTTTGGTTCTTCACATTTCGACAGTTCATTTTAAAGTAGCAAGACAAAACATCATAATACATTTTTTTGCGTTCTTATTTAATTTATAATTTTAATCCGTGACTTTGATTTTTCATTTTATTGATCTTTTTTTAAATATAAATCCCGCACAAGACTCCCAACTGCTCCCAACCGTCTGGAGCCAGTGAGACTATGGCATCCCCATTGGGGAATGTTTCGAGGCTGAAGGTATTGAGGAGGGGAAGAGGAAGGTAGGGAAATACCTGGCTATTCGGATCTTGTCACCAAACACGGCTAAAAGTCATTTCAAGCAACGTTTAAATTCTGAATGGTGGTCTTTCACCAGGGCGATACTGAGAGTATCTTCCATTCTAGAACGTACGCAAATATACTATGTATTATTTTGAAATGAATTAATTGTGAAACAAGACAAATTAATTAAATAAAATTGACTTGCGCACGCCGGGATTTGAACCCGTGACCTTCGGATTGGTAGTCGAGAGCCTTACCCCTCTTGCCTGACCATGGAGGCCGTCATCTAACATCTAATGCTCCGTTATTTCGATACATCGCCTTTCCATGTAATTACCTTCCTTGTAAAGGTTTAAATAATATATATTTATAAGACGTTTAAATGTAGAAACAAATCCTTTCGGAAAGTACCACTAATTTATGTTAAAATAAAATAAAATATGCGCTTGGAACATTGTGCTTATTTATACATACTTTAATCTTCCTATGAAGCATCTTGGTGTTGCAATTTAAAACCTTTTAAACGATCGCAGCGCTCTCAATTTTGGTCTACTATTAAATGTCAGACTGTAACTAAAATCAACCCTTTGACTTGCTGCACCAAAGTACCTACTGGTGGGCCAAAATTGGAAATATGACAAGGCGCCGTATTATTTGCTCCGTATTTTCAAATGTTCAATATGAAAACATAGTTTTGAAACTTTAGTAAACTCTAGTAATAATAATAAATTGACTATTTCTATAGCGCAGTTTTCGTGAGAAAATCATCTCAAGGGCGCTTTACAACATTTTCAATATTCAAATTGTATATTTAAAAAAAAAATGTTTGTGTACACAAACAAAATCAAAACATACTTTTGTTCATGCTCTAAAGGCCGGTTAGAAGCAATATTTTAGTTTTGTTGAACTTCAGCTTCATACAATTGTTGAAAGTGTAGTGCTAACTGCTAAGTGTATTATTTTATACCATTGGTTGGCCCGATCGTCTCGTAACTATTTTTGAATCGACTTGACAATAAATCAAACTCATCGGGTAGTTTACGCAGATTGGTTTTCATTTTATGCATCTGTGCTTTCAATTTATTTATTCCACTGTAGTCCATATTTCGTAGTTTATTCCATTTCATATTACGAATGTCAAAAAAGCCGACAAACAATTCATTTCAATATTTTAAAGCATTACCTGCCAAAGAGCGTTTTTTTTTTAAAATTGTAAATTAACACCATCTGTGATCGTGATCGCGAAATAATTTGTTGATATTTATCTTTTAATACGTTTTTTCTCCATCGATCATTGTTTTGTGTAAGTAGGTATTTGGTTTGGTGCACCTTTTTTGCCATCCAATGTAGTTGATACCGCGACGCCCTTCATAGTTCGATGATTCCTTTGTTCTACAAATATTATTTCATCCCCCTGATATTATTTATTTTAACAGAGACATATTAATTCTTGGTATTTAACGAAGCCTAAATAAATTACGCTCCTCTGAACAAACACGTCCAATATTTCCTTTGGAATTTTTATAGTTCAGTTGGCAATCATTGTTAATTTTTTATTATTATTTGGTTTATAGCAATAGAGGAGATCAATTAAAATAAAAATCACGGGTGAAATCAAAACCACCTAGTAGAGTTAAGTAGATCACAATGGGTTTTTGGTAAAATCCAGTTGTTTTAAAATCAATGGTACTCTGGAGTACTCGGCTTCGCTCAGGACAACATTCGAGAGTGTTCTAGAATGTTCAATGATGTTCCTGATTCCCTATTCCCGAACATTCCAGAATGTTCAGGGATGTTCTGGAATGTTGTGGAATGCTCTCGAATACTTTTTATTTTAATAATATATTTCGATTAAAATTAAGATTATTGAACCTTTTAGAACTTTCCAGAACCTTCTAGACTCACCGCACTCGGCCTTTCTTTTATAATATATATTGATTACGTAGGCGCTTAGTACGAACAATGTCGTGACAATAATATTCTCACATATGCATACGAGTATGTATTCAGGCGATTGAGATTAGTTGACTTTTGGCAGTACCTGCTTTATCGGCGATCTGCCAACCTCAATAATAATCGATGGCTATTCTGTCAACAAGTCCAGTGTCGCTGAAGCCATTACCTGACTGGGTTAAATTATGTAGATAGTTTGCTAATCCAGTCGACCAACCTGACTAGCTGACTAGCTGACTAGCTTAGGAAAACACGGACATACCTACGCATTACGCACGCATAACCATTGACGTTGCCGAGAATCTACGATGATTCTATAAACAAAACGATTAATAAGGCATCACATCACTTGACGACACACGTGTCTCATGTCCCTCTGCCTCTACCTCAGGTCTCCCACGCAGCTTCCTACGAGCGCTGCGCTGCGAGCTGCGACCGACTGCGGCGAGCTTCATCAGGTACCAGGGGTACAGCACAGCTAGCGGAGAAGTTTGTTGTTTTGATCGAGCCGATCCGGAGGCATCAATTTCGCGGAAGATTCCTCGCTGTTTACGATGACAACTCGATGACGCGGATGGTTCCATTGAGCCCAAATCGGCGAGGAATGTTTTCGTAGAACACGCGTGTCGTCAATGTTTGTCACACGTCTCGATACCATCAAATGCGAAATGAAGACGGGCTACTTCACAAAAAGGCGTATGTCTATCCTCGCTTCTATTTTTTATTTTTTTGTATCGTGTCGGTCTTTGTATCATGGTGGCGTACGCTGATTTCCGTTTGCTAGAGCTTTGATGGTAAATTTTGGGGCTACGTGCCGGAGGCCACGTACTTTGGGGTGCGCCGAATTCTCTGCCATTAAACCTATAAACAATTGCCGAAGGACCAATGAGTTAGGCGTGAAATAAATGTGTACTTTAACTTTCCATGTCTTCTAAACCTCATTTCCATTTATATTATTTGATTCTATCCAATTATGAGAGTTGAATTATTGAAAAAAAATAACAATACAATATTTCACCCTGTCATCATTCTTGTACAGAATGGGAAAACCACCTTGGTAGCAGTTGAATTCATAACTTTTGTGATCTATAGATTAGTTCAGTTATTAAATCTGTTAGGATTCTGAAATGTTAGTATTTCGGTTATAAATCAAGTATAATATTATTTTCCACATAATAATAAATTATACAGTTTATTACCACATTAAATTTAACATACGTCGTAGGATGCATATATACATTTAGTAGTTTGTTATTATCGCACGGAGTACGTACTATTTTTGTTAACGCCCCTGAATGTGTTTTGTTATTTGGCGATGTTTGGATTACACGGCATCCGGTGACGCCTACCGATCCTGTGACAGATGACGATGTTAACCACACCATAACAGTCACTGATTCATTCATGGTTCTGGGAACCTCCACTATATTTTATATCGAATTTGATGTTTGGGCTATAAGATTTGTTTCCAATTTTTAAACTGTCAATTCATGGTGGAATTCCATTTTAATATATTTTTTTTATTAAAAATCTTTGTAACTGCCTTCCACTTGTTTATTTCGGACCGGACCGATTTTACCCTATCACGGGCATCTTCAGGGTTGTACAATTAAAAGTAAATCTATGGTATATATATAATTTATGTCAGGAGTGAGTGTCATTGCTCTTTCTACACTGACGGAACGGCTTTACAATTATATTTAAAACTATTCCGGGTTAGTTTATTACCTTCTGGAAGACGGATCACATTGTGTGTGTATACAGGAGAGATTGTGTTTCTTATTATAGGTGAATAAAAACTGAAATAATAAACAGAGAAACAAATTTCTAAAACATTTTAAGATACTTAAGTCAGATTCTGAGCCATTAACGGCCGTTCTTCCCAACCTTACTGAGCAACTGCTGAGCCGAAATTTTGCTTCAGCACTGTTCAAATGCACAAATTCGCCTTTCCCAACGAAATTCTCAGTCAAACTTACGATCATCTTAAGTTATCGATTTTTGTGGATTAAAGTTCTCCTCAGTAAAAGACTAGTTATAAAAAGTGTCAACAGAGTGTCAAATGACAGCGTAAATGTCAAATGTCATAGATATCTATGGTCAAACGTCCTTCATAGACAATTTAGGAAGTTCAAAGATAAAAAAATGTTTGGAGACAGTCAAATAGAGCGAATACTTGGCTAATCGGTGGCTCAGATTGATCATTCGAAAAGTTGGGGAGAACGGCTGTAAGTCGAAAATGTAATAAAGTTTTCTAATCACCCCATTCTACGTTGCGTCGGTAAAAATTAAACCAGACAAAAATAAAATGTATCAATAAAGTTGTAACAAGATGTATCTGTTACTAAATGGTCCGTTTGGTTTTATTTAATCACCATTTTAGTGCAATTTGTATCAAGGGAGTCACCACATTGTTAAATTCTAAATTTACGATGTTTTTCCTGAATTTTTGGCAAAAATCACGGCGCTTGAGATATTCCGTCAGAAATCTCTACAATTGCTTTTTTGCGATAAATGTAATGCTTGTTGGTATCGAAAAATAATTAAATTAAATGAGCCGTCCTATTTTATTGATAATAAAACGAGTTTAGAATCCTTTATCGGGAAGATAATTATATCGCAGCGCACCATAAATATACCGCTCACATAATTAAATGATCGGCAAGATGATCATTAATTTACTCCTCCAGTTATATCTGGAAATAGTTACTTCAATCGTTGATATTATTAAATATACTTTTTTAGTATTGCGTATTAGATTTTAATAATGGGGTCAAGAACCCCCCTTTGCCAGCGGCTATTCATAATTAGGTCATCTTCGTGAGAAATGCTTACATTTCATTAAAAACTTGTCCAGCAGTGGAGTGCAGTCCACAGAGATTGAAAAGTTGTTCCTACCTTAAGGTCCTTATAAAAATGGCGTATAAAAATTATTTAAAAATCAAAATCGTTCTACCCCAATGAAATGTTCCTGCAGCCACTCTGGTCACGTTGTTCCATATCTACCACCGATTAACAGTCCTCTTAAAACTCGTTCTATCTCCTTTTCTCCTATCTTCAGATTTTCGAAAGAGAGAACACCACCTTTCTCTATATTTTTACTATACATGATATTTTATTGTCTAGACTCGAGGGGTTTAAATTTATGCTTTTTAGTTGCAACCTGCCCTGGTTCATTCATAAATTCTCTTTTCCTCAGGATAGTATTTTTGGCTACCTATGTCAAATAGGATATATCGCGCAAATTACACAAAAAGTAACCCTATATCGACCTAAATCATTCAATATTCAATTTTATGCAATCACAATCGAAAAGACTACAGCCTACCCTTGGTCATAGAACAATGCACGCCACTGCTGTCGGGTATCGCAACACAAAATAAACTATCATTGGAATCGTTGAATACTTAAATTTACTTAATATAATTACTAAGAAGCACTTGTTTATACCACTGTTTTTAATACATGAATATCTACATGTTTCAGAAGCAAAGATTCCCTCATCAAGGATAAACAGTATACTAAAAAATAATGCAAAGTATTGACAAATAATAAAAATGTAAGAATAGGCAAATTACAAACATAAACAAAAGTTAACAATAACTGATGAAAGTAGGTAAGTAATTAATTAAAAATGTAAAAGTACTAGAAAAAATGTGTGTTATAAAACAGTAAATAATAAATTTATGTTAGAAATTTAAAAAAAAAAATTATCGTTATTATGGTGAAGAATTTATCAAGAAAATAACTAGGCATAAAAAATAAAATAATAGTAGTTATTGATATAAAAATGTATACTAATAATATTCCTAAATACAGCTAATTGAAAGTAAATTTAACATGTTATTTAAAAAAAATTATTATTAATAATCTTTAATTGACCATTATCACTAATTTCCAAAGTTTCAAATTTATCTAATTGTAAACCAGTTATATTAGTATGTACATTTTTTTGTCTTTTCTTACATTTTTATTATTTGTCTATACTTGTTATTATTATCCTGATGAGGGAAGCTTTATTTCTGAAACATGTAGATAATTACACATCTATCGAAGAAATTATATTTATCTACCCAACAACCAATAAATAGAGGATAGTAAATGGAATGTATGGATATTTCATGAATAGTAACGAAAATTTCGTTTAGCAATAATTAATGAAATCATTTATGATAAAGTAGACACCACAAGCATATCGATAAAGGTTTTATCGATAGTGTCGGTAACTTGTCATCGTTCCCAAGCACGATTGCGGATCACCAAATACTTTGCTTAATTTAGCGATCCACAGGCGTGTTGTAGAACGATGACAAGTTACCGACATTATCGATAAAAAGCTTTATTAAAATGCTTATGCTATGGGGGCAGGAGGCTACAGAGGCTGTAGAAAGACCATGTATCAACTATCAACGCAATAGTAACACTGCTGACAGCAATCGTGACCAAATAAAGCTTGAAGAATTGTTGACATCTTGTTGTACCTCCATCAGGACTTTACCCGTCCTCAACCGAATGAATAGTCCATTTATGTATGGCCTCGATCATCATTTATTAAAATATTGTCGATTCTAATAGTTTTAATGATTTTGGTAATTGGTTTAAATAGAATTTTGTCAATAATATCAGTTCTCCCACGGTTTGACGAACATGTTGAACGACAGATTTATAGGTTGTATGACAGGTTTTTACATGTTTTGAATGTGTGTATTTTTCTGAATGTCAAAATCACATCTTCGGAATAAAAACACACTCCCACAGCCCGCCAGATGTTCAACCTAAGGCCTAATTAAATTATTTTTATGTTGCTCAAATTATTTACTATGAATTTTCTCGGTGATCGTGTGCGCAAACAAAAATATGTCTTTCAGTGGGGACAATTAATACGTTTGCAATGCTCGCCAAACGATTCCGAATGTTAAAAAATATCATCACCATACTGTGTAAGTTGAATTCAACGGCTGAAATTGATTAATTCGCGTAACCTATTTCAAGAATGGAAGATTCGTTAATAATCGCCCTGGTGATAAAGCTCCATTCATAATTATTGGACGTTGCTTTAAATGACTGACGATATTTAGTGATCAGGTCTGAATCTTTTATCCTCAAAACATTTCTCAACATGTCACATGCCTCAAAATAACCTACACATGTATTTTAATGTAATAAATACATAATTTTAGGAGAAAATCTTTTTTTTTTTTGCTAGAATATAAAAATTGCGTCAAGTTTTACACCTACGCTTAATTAGGAGTAATGTTTGTAGACGGTCTCCGTGGTTGAGTGGTTACCACCCTTGGCTACGAATCCGGAGGTCGCGGGTTCAAATACTGGCGTGCGCAAGTAAATTTTATTGAATTAAATTGTGTTATTTCACAATTCATTCATTTAAAATAATATGTCGTATATTTGCGGCACGTCCCAAAGTGGTAGAACTTTTCACAACGCAATAATAATAATAATAATAATAATAATAATAATAATAATAATAATAATAATAATAATAATAATAATAATAATAATAATAATAAATATTATTATTATTATTATTATTATTATTTATTCTGGAATGTGGGGAGGTTAGTGCAATCCCACACATCATGGATGATATATATTAATAAAAATAGAAATGTAAAGAGAACATAATATACGTTATTGAACTATTGCATTTGATATTGATATTGCCAACATATTTCTCGGGTGTGGGGAGGTTAGTGCAATCCCACACATCATGGATGATATATATTAATAAAAATAGAAATGTAAAGAGAACATAATATACGTTATTGAACTATTGCATTTGATATTGATATTGCCAACATATTTCTCCATCGTCGTTTTATCCTGGAATCTGGACTCTGGCAGGGATTCAATGATGAGAACATTTCCGGAGTTCTTTAACCTCTAAATCCTGTTCTTTAATTGAACTATTGCATTTGATATTGATATTGCCAACATATTTCTCCATCGTCGTTTTATCCTGGAATCTGGACTCTGGCAGGGATTCAATGATGAGAACATTTCCGGAGTTCTTTAACCTCTAAATCCTGCCGCCCGAGTGAGATGAGGGCTGCAAAGCCAGGAACTCGCCCCTCCGTGAACATGTTGAAAGCACTGCAGTGTCTGGAAAGACTATACATCGCGCGGTAGACATTGTTGTACTGTACGCGAAGTTTTTCCATGCCCCCCTTCTTGAAGTTCGCCCAGAACTCGCTCGTATAAAGAGTTCAGAACGCAAGAAATATCGTCCTTTTCACCAGTGGACTGCAAAGCCGAAACCTTCTACTGAGCATGTTTGACTTTACACTGAGTGCTCGTCTTTGCCTGTCGATATCATCGTCATCCATCAACTTAATAATTACTAGTAATAATGTGTCTCAAATATTTAGCTTCTTTTATCACTTTCAGAAGCTCGCCGTTCAAGGAAGCTGGTGGAATGCTTTCCGGACCCTACCCATATCTGATGATCAGTAGTGCTGTTTTTTTCGGGTTATACAGCATGTTCGTTTCGTGTGCGAACTTTTCACGGATATTTAGGAGGATATGTAGCCCCCTTATCGATGGTGCCACCAAAACCATGTCACCTGCATAGCTCACGTTGTTGGAACACTGTCCTCCGATATGGCAGGCCTACCCCTAATAAAATATGTCGTTTCGCTGTATAAAATTTGCGCCTTGGCCCTTTTCTGGATATCGGAAAACTGACACAGATGAAATTTATCTATAGTGCGCTCCACACTGTTCACAGTCAAAATTTTTGGCATACACCTCTGGTCTGAAACCCCTAGATATCTGAAAAATAAACTCTCGACTGTGTACAGAATTTATCTGGTTTATAGATTTCCCTATCTTACGATGCGAGTGTATTATAGTCTTTAGATTTTAGAACATATTGTACCTATCTACGTCGGTGGGGAATACTGTGCTCGTTCTGCCGTCATTTCTGTGAAAGGTGTTCAAAGGTGACGTGCACAGCTGGGAGAAACGCCGAATGCTTGTCCAACATTTGTACACAGGTCATTTTCTTCATGAGAACGGTTGCTTTAGATCGTTATGCTCAATGGCCCAACTGAGGAATAATTTTCCACTACCTTAAAACGTGGGTTTTTTCAAGATCCCCTTCCTTTCTTTAAAACATTCCTCCACACGGCATCCTAAAGATTTCATAAATATGACATTTATTTCAATGCCGGATGCATGGCCTCAATAAAAAAAAATAATTATTCGTTGTTAAGCTTGGATGTATATATGCATATGGTAAATCGGTATAAATTGTATAGTAAGTATCCACACGTGTATACAGTGCAGCATCCCTAAATATGACCTATGGTATGAAGAACCCTCATCAGTGAAACTTCGCGACAGTTCTCCTTTATGGAGTTAATATCTAATAATTTTCAGCAGTTTGCATTGTTGTCGCAACTTCTGTATCTTTGAGAGGACAATTTTGCATAAACGCAACGCAAATAAATTGGTGAATTCGTCCATGCAACAGCGGCAGGTTATGTATTTGGCAAAGTGAATGCCACAGACAAGAGACACCATGACCGGTCACGAATCGTGACTCACACTATTGTTCGGCCGAAGGAGTTGAGCCGGAGAATGTTGCATATAATTTAATACAACATGTTTTATGGGCCAGACGTTGATAACAATGATTTTGGTGGCAAGTTAACACTTTACACGTATCGTTGTTAACGGACGGACTAGGTTTTTTTCAGAAGCTACTCTTAATCAATATTGAAATATGCAAAGATGTGTGAGCAGAATATTACAGAACACTGTGTGGTTCTGCACCGAGCCCCTCCATGTGTTGGCATTTTTTTTTCTAAGTTTATTATAAAGCAGTGATAACTTATGTTAAAAACACGAAGTTTTCGCTAAATATAAATTCGGCTAAACCTTGACGTTAACTGTGCATAAATTACCCCGGCCGAAAACAACGCGACCTTATTAAAGACAATAATGATATCATTATATTGTAAGTCACAATAAGGCCAACAATTTTAGTAAAAAATATTAAATACAAAATTACTTCATAAGTATAAGTTTTTTTTAGGTAGGTATCTACTGTTTTTGATTCAATATTCTAAGAACTGTTCATGTTCGGGTCCATAACAAATTATGCTTAAAGGCGGTTTTCTGCGAATGTCTCCTGGAAGGTCTCCTGCGAATGTTTTTTCGAAACATTACACAAAAACATTTGTTTTCATACACATTCCGTCTCCCACTAAAATGTTTTGTTTTGGTTTAAAAACAAAACATTTTGCGTAGACGACAAGATGAGTTCTAGAATAATCTTTTGAATGTACTACATATTTTTATAGATTGGAGTAAAATATCATTGTTTTGTTTATTGTTTGAATTTTGTGTTTATCACAATGTGTCCTTTAAAATGTTCTGAATATGAGGGCTGTAATGCTATTAGAAATAACAGACAAAGCACCATACGTAAGAGTTAAATAAATTATTATTATTACTGATACGTAGCAAACTTCTCATAATAATGTATTATAATCTCGCTCAGTACACATAACCTAAAAAACCCGTCCTATTTTTGCTGTGACTGACGGTGTATCGGGCTCATAGATAGACACGCACCGTGCAATGGTTATTAAAAAAATTAAACAACCCCCCCCCCCTCCACCTCTTCACTTTCCATAACCGATGGAATGTTTTCCATCGGTGATGGAAAGCAAAAACATTGTGTACGCCCACATAAATGAGTACGGTAACGCCCCTTTGTTTTGTGTAAATGTTTTAAAAAAACATTCCCTGGAGATGCTGCACTAGTAAAAATAGACTGAGATCATTGATTGACACGGCTCGTTGATCACGATAATGTTAAAAAAACAATTTGACCGGGGGAATTCTTTATTGATTTGGCAGGAATGCGGAGAAAGTAGACCGGATACAGTGGAAATGCGGCCTCAGGCCGGACGCTGCACGCCCGACGCAGACAGTACTGTGGGGGAGGAACGATACACTTTTAAGGTTAAATACTGAACCGAATAGTGCTATGACTGAATATTATGCTAATTTTGTTTAAAAACGGACGTCTCTCATTATATTTCTAATATGTGAAACGAACATGGTGAAAAAAATGTAGGTCGCACATGTCATAGAAAGCAACAGTGGATGTTAACCAATCTACAGGCGAATTCTTTACGAATCTACCTTAGGAATGTCGTTTAATTGTAGATGTTTCAATCTTATTGCTTCTAGTCTGAGCGGATTTTCTGATCCGTCCATACCTCTTCGCTGATTATTCTACCTAGGTATTCATTATATAAATAAAGACTAGAGGGCGATTCCGGTTCTTTTTAAGGATAAGTAATTATCCCTATCCTTAAAGTGAAAGATTCTGATGACGGCTAGAATCCCTCCGCGGAAGACACTTACAGACCTGTCATTCAACGAATAATAAATACCATAGGTGAAACATAAAGCGTAGTTTTAACTACCCAAATATTGGTAATTTAAATTTATGTCAAACTAATGTGTGCTGCGCATAACGAGGGATAATATCGCTAAGTAGCTAAAGATTCTAGCTGTCATCCGAAAGAATCGAAACCGCAGTTAAGCAAAAAGTCTTTAAGGATAAATATAATTTATAATCCTTAAAAAGAGCCGGAATCACCCTCCTGATTCATATCAAAACAAGACTCCCGCGTTATCCTTCGCTTTTTCAACCATCGCCATTAAAATGGCTTGACAATTAGACACCCAAAAAATCTCAAAATGTTAAAACGAGATCAGTAATATCTGATTTATTGCTCAAAACTTAATTTAAAAAATAATGTATAAGAATTTTTTTTTAATATTCATCTCACTTAGGCAATTGTACATAATACAGGTTCTCTGTAAATTTTTTTAACAACATTGATACTGCCATAAGGTCACAACAAGTGCGCAATACTAGAATGGGTTCTTCTCTAATGTATCAGCCGGCAAATAACAACATAATTTGGACAAAGGAGTTTTTCTTGTAAAGCTCTTTTGTTATATAATAGGCTCAGTGACAACATTAAAACTATAGATACGCTAAATTTATTTTTAAAAATGGTCAAAAAGTCTATGTTAGCTGACAGTGGTGATTTCACTTTATCCATGTTATCCCTTATGTTGTAATCAATATTGAAACTTATGTATGCTTGATATTATCATTATTATTTACTTATTATTATTTACTTATTACTATTTACTTCTTATTACTTATTACTATTTACTTATAATTTTATTTTTTTTACCTATTTTTATTTTTTTATTATGTACTTATTAGTATTTACATAATTTTATTTACTTATTATTATTTACCTATTTTTATTACTATGTACTTATTACTATTTACTTATTAATATTTACTTAATATTATATGCTTATTACTATTTACTTATTATTATTATCTCATTGTTATTTATTTTTTATAATAATAATAATAATAATACTTGAATAATAATATTTGTATTGCGCCGTTTTTGTGAAAAATCACCACAAGGGCGCTGTACAAATACGATTTTATGATTTATTTACTTATTAATATTTACTTATTTTTATTCATGTATTATTATTCACTTATTACTATTTACTGATAATTATTAAATTGTAAAGCCGCTCATCTCAGTGAGATGAATGGCTAATGTTTTTGTTTATATATATAAATTTAAGAATAAATAAATAAATTGTAAATAATTAGACTTTATATATTTAGGTTTAGATATTCATCTCGCGTAGATACTAACTTCCTTAGTAGATATTAATATTTTTGTACCTCATTGCTAAATCAATATTTATAATAATGACTTTTTTTAAATTATAAATCTTTATTACTTTTTTCAATGTGTGTGTGTGGAAAAAAAAGATATTTAATCAAAAAATTCCACATGAATGGACCCTTTCAAAATTAGAAATAATAATTATCAATATTTGTTTTAGTGGAACTTTTTATTTTGTTATTTTATTTCTATGAATAATATATTCAATTTATTAAAACATGTGTTGTTTACACACACGCTTCCACGACAACCAAAAAAATATGAGTTGAAATATGCTTGACTGCGCACGCACACGCGCATATATATATTTATGCACCCACCCATTTCCCTCCCGTCGAGGAGGTCATTTGATTCGGCGATGAATGGGCTCCCCCTCCCTCTTTAAATGGCACTATTACTTCTTTCTGCTTTCCGCCGGAGTTTGGATCCCGTGACCATCGGAGCTTAGGAGGAATACCGTACTTTTGTATAATAATAACATAATATAACATATGATATGTAATCTGAGGTATTATCGATACGCAGTCTGGTGCTCTCGGCATTTCGACTCAATGGGATTTAGTTTACACGCCTCCAATTCAATTATTGTAATGTATCAATGCGTTTTTCTTCACGTGCCTACGAGTAGGTATGACCATCACTAGTTGATCTCGTAAGCCCGACAATAATCGCAGGGAACAAATGAGATTTTTATATTTATTTATTTGTAAGAAACAAACAGTTTTTAATACAAATATATATACAAAGGAAGTTTAATAAAAGGTAAGCCAACAAAGTTTCTTGTGCTAACAGTGGTTAAATACAGATGTTTTATTTATGAAGCTAACGAGATAAATAAAATAAAAACAAAATAAGAAGGAAGGGGGGAGAGGAAGAGGAAGATAGGATCGGGACAGGAGATGCTCTCGATACCTTTTATACTCATGCATTAATTTGTGGTCGTACGTATTACTTCGGTTTGATATATGGAAAGGGTATTGGGAAAAATGTCGATATTGTGAAATTGCGCGTTATACTGCGCACAAATGCGGGGAATTGTAGAATTTATCCTAAGATTGGTCCTGCATGCGGGCAAATAAAAGAATCGCTTTGTCGGGTTGGTCTTGACGGTATGTGGATGTTTATAAAGTTAATAAGCTCTGGCTGAATACAGAAATGATAATGATAATTCATACATATTTCTACAACCTTCAATACTTATATATACCGCAAGAAAATCGTTTAAAACTCAACCTCTATCCAGAAAACTTTATGCACCAAGCTAACTAAAATTAGACTCATTTTTACATTCTGACGTTCAGAATGTTCAGACAATGGAAATTATATAGATGCTTGAGGATATTGACTTGAATTTATGCTCCACATTACTCATACATTCATGACGAAATACCAATGTAGCAGGTACCTATTTCCCCGAACAAAAAACCCACACACGAAGATTTGAATGATGAATTTGTATGCAAGAATTCTCATTAGAATTATGTCTGTATCAAAATATTATGAAGCGCTATTTTGGTATAGCATTGAGATGATCGCAATAATCGTGTGTTTTATAACGAATGCAGCTTAATTAATAAAATATCTAATGTTCATTCCGAGAAAGTCGGTGTTAAAAGGTTCTGGAAAACAAGTAACCAAACAGTTTATTTGATTTTTATCCACAGGACCAGTGGCGGCTCATGGTAATATAATTTTAAAATGTCACTGTTGAAAATATTTTTTTTGTGTTTCATAAACTCTATTTTTCGTGTGAACATTTTTATGTAAGATTTCCAGCGCCCCCCCCCCCCCACCTAACTGAAAAATCCTGAAACCTTTATTAAAAAAATATGCATGCATATAAAAATAATATATATTATACATATAAATCATTTTCGGCTTCAACAACATCAATAACTTCGCATTTTTCAATCTTGGCACTCTAAAAAGTTACGAGCCGTTATTGGAGGAGTATGCGCAATATAATATACGGTCGAGATTTCTACTTTCGGTTGTAATTGAAAACCCTTCTCATTCCTTATCTCCGCGCCCAGCCTCCCAACCCCCGCCGCGCAAAGAAGATATGCCCATAAAGATGGTATCTAAGCGACTTTTCAATTCGACCTGACTGTTTTCCTTTCTTGCCATGGCATTACTCTTTGAAGTGTTCTCCTATTCTTATTACCATGCCACGAGATGGCGCCCTGTGCCCCCTGCCTCGAATGCCTACCTTGGCACCCACCCTTCTCCCTGAGATGGTGCCCTGGTAACTCCGGTGTGGAAGGATGGGGGCGGGTCGCCCGCCCTTGCGCCTCTCCCGCTAATGTTAATAATATGGCGCGCAAGACACGTGACTATATTTCCCAACGATTGCTTGTAGGGCTTAAAAAATTACATCAATTTTTATCGCCCTGATGTTATAGTTACACATTTTCCTTTAATTCCAACTGTTCCTCTTTGTTTCCTGTCCGCTTTCCATTTATGGCCGACACGTCCAGAGAACAATTGTCACACTGTTTTCATAAAGTATCACGCGATACGCCAGCAAAGTAAAGCAGTGTTTGTTTGCCATTGTCCGTGCTAGACACCA
Source organism: Halesus radiatus (assembly GCA_022606495.2). Taxonomy (NCBI): domain Eukaryota; kingdom Metazoa; phylum Arthropoda; class Insecta; order Trichoptera; family Limnephilidae; genus Halesus; species Halesus radiatus. The sequence goes on along the minus strand of JAHDVE020005280.1, from coordinate 26,127 downwards.
GAAAGTCGGAGCTCCGGGGATATCATTAGTGCGTTATTTGCCATGGATATGGGGTGACGGGGTGACGGGGTGACAGGGTGACGGGTGACGGGTGACGGGTGGCGGGTGGCTAGTGTACACTGCCCCGACTGAGACATGTGGCAGGCTGGCGCCCAATCACGACCCTGTCAATACCATTATGTCACTAATATCAGCGGCCGTACTGTTCGCTTAGAGTCACTTCAATCTGCACAGTACGCCGTGACGTGGTACTTCTTGGGAAATTCAAGCGTTGAATTATTTTACGTATAATGCTTGTCGATAAAGACTCTTGACACAATTCAAATCGTAGCAAATTCATAAATAACAATCTAGGTATTATATGAAAACGTTTATTTTAACTAGCACCACATTATTTTTCAATTTTTTATAAATACCTACTCCCTTTACCCTCCTCGCACAAACTCTCGGCTAATCGCGAAAATGTATTAATTGTATGTTCGATTCCTAAGCTACTGAATAATATATTCGTTTCTACTTAATTTATCTGGTCCAAAAAATAATTTCGTAGTAATACCTCGGTATGCTTCTGTCAGCGTTCAATAATATTCATTCATACGTTTCACGGATATTCCATACGTAGTTAGTAACCTAAAATAAATGGTAATAAGTTTAGTCGCTGTTTTGCTGTCAACACTTGTAGATAAGATCGCGCCGATATTTATTGGTCAGACGTTTCAGCAACCGATAATATGAATATTATTCAAATTGGTGGTCAGAATACCTATTTTCTACCTTCGTGGCATGCAATCTATCCATCGGGGAAACTGCTCCAACACTGAAAATGCATTGTATCATGCATATTGCATATCGTACTTAAAACATATATCTTTGGCGGCTACCTACAATATTTGCTGAATTCCACCCTATAAATTCCTCCCTGTTTGTAAAACCCTCACTAATAAATTCTATTAGAAAGCTCTTCGCAGATTAAGATGATTATTCTAATATGTAAAAGCGTTATTAGTTTGCCGAGAATTGGCCTCCCCAGCAGTACTCGCTAATTTTATTTAGGATTCCGTAACCTAAATACATTTTTTTCTGTATTTACTGCTGCGAGTGTTTTTTTAAGAATACACTTTTCCATTTATATTTCCTCCGGCAATTAGCTGCCGGTTGACTGCCGCCCAATTCCGGGGCTGATATTTCAAAACCTTCCCTTAGCACCACCGGCACACGACCGCGGTGTTTTAATTACAACTGAAAATATTACTACAATTCTTTTACATTATTGTCATTGTATATAATATATCACATTCATGCTTCCTGTGGCAAACCTTCCGTAGACACTGGTACAAAACCACGGTGTTTTAATTATACATAACTGAAAATATGACACATGCACCAATAAACTCTTTAACTTACGTCCGTCTTGAGTCAACAGGCAGTCTTGACAGGCTTAGGGCCGGTATTTCAGTTGCTTTTTAAGCCCGGCTTGGGAGATTATGTTCGTTAGGTTGCCTTCGGGTAGGTTTCCTGACAAGCTTAATGTTGGAACAGGCAACTGAAATACCGGCCTTTAGTGTCTAAAACTCGTTTATTATATTCGAAGTTCTAACACTTCCTTTATTTTTATTTTTTTGTGTTCATGGAATCAAAAGTGAATATCCATTTACGGTGGTCTAAAATAATAATACGTAATAGATAGTAATGGTATCGTTGTTATTGTGAACAAATTGGCGGATAACATTATTTTTAATGAAGCAGAGTTTTGTTTCGTTGGAAAACCTTTTAACAGCAAGTTATATGCGTTCAGAATCTCTCATCCATGTGATGTGTGAACAAGAGACTATTCACCACTTCAATACTACGGTTCTGTAACGCTCGCTTAGGGCGGCCAAGGCGGCCCGACCCCACTCTACGAGGACGACACGGACGGCTGCCAAGTGCCGCCGCCCGACGCTCGCCCATGCTGAGGGTAATTATTCTGTTGTGCCGTCGTAACAGGCACGTTCACCTATCTTACCCAGAGTGGCTAACACTTCTTTACGGTGGGGTATGGCGTGTGGCACCACCGATGTCTGCACTGGCAGAGCTATTTTGTATTATTAAATCAACTCATTATATTTTTGTTTTTGCGTTACAACACCTACCCCTCCTCCGTTAAGACCTCTTGACAAAAGCACGACTTCAGTTGTAGTGTTTTATTTATTATTTTTTAACCGTTGGAGTGGTGCCCAGCGCCATCGTGCTCTAAGCTTTAGTTACGTAAATTGCGACGCAGCGCTATATCGCTGCAATTTTCAGTGTGCTTTTTGTCGTCCTCGGGAGAGCACGTCTTCAATTTGAGCGTGCTATGTTGCGGTTGGCGCGTGTCTTGATAACTGTATTTATTGTTTATCCTGTTAACATAAATACACCCTAAAGTGTATCGATATTTTTGACCATGTCGGAAGTTAGTTCTATTGCGGATGATCGTAATGTATCAAATGACAGCGGCACTACGGACGACGAGATCTTTAGGAATAATGTAAGAATAGGAAGTAAGATTTGTACAGCTCCCTTGAGGTGATTTTTCACAAAAACGGATGATTTTCATAAAAATCATCCGATTATTATTATTATTATCTTTGTTCCCATAAATGAATGTGTGCAGCAAAGCAAATGAGATAAGGCGATCCAATCTCATATGCGCTACATGGACCACGGGAAAACACAATTGTGAGGTGAAAATCTTATGCTTTTGTATTTTTAAATATTTTTTGTAGTTGTAAATGTGTAGTTTTGTAATTAAAACTATAATATTCGTAAAATTTAATTATTTACTTGTTTAATTTTATAAAAAGTCATTAAAATTGATTGATCATTGTCCAAGTTATAACATTTTTATTAAACCATATTTTTTAAAATTTAAAAACACAGAATAACTGAAGGAATTTATATACATACTTGCAAAATAAGCATAGCACTAAAACGGTTAAAACAGTTCTCAATCTTCGTAGCATTCTTATAATAATTAGATAGTCCTGATTTTTATAAAGCATTCTCTATGTGGGTACTGAAAAAAACATCATTAAAAAACTCTCCGTTTTCCATGAATTTTTCTTCAGTCATTAGCAACGCAGACGATATAGTTCTTCTCTTTCGTGGAAAATCGTGGAAAACTGTATTTATAAATGCTGAAGAAGGTATTAATGAGATTAACTACTGGCTAGACACTCCTCAACATTAAACGGTTCGAAAACGAAATTTATTAAATTCAAAATAAACAACGTAAGGAACGAACTCGCCTAAATGTGAACTTCAGTATAAAAAAATCATACAGATTGTGTTAAAACACTAACCAAACGGTTTCCTGCTTTCTAGAACTGAAATAATTAAATTCAAATATTTGAAAGGTCATAAAAAGTATAGTAGACGATGAACAGAAAATAATAGCCCTAATCTCTGTTTGGTTTTAGCCTGGCTTCAATGTCACTTTTTCTTGTCTCAATCATCCCTTTTTTCCCCACTAAATTGGTAATAGTCTTTTAGTTCTATATATATAACTACTAAATGAATATAAAAATTATGTTTAAAAATAATTTAATAATATTTATGATCAGTATGATTACCTCCTGCTCCAAACTCACGCATCGCAATATACCATTAAGTATACGAATGTACCAATGTATCACAGTCGCCAGCGTCATCTCTAAATTTCCAGATTGTACTTACATTTGTAGCAAGTTCCAGGAAAATACGTATTTATAGGCTAGTATGCAATCAATACCTAGTTGTTGCTTTCCGACTTCGGTAAATGGTAAATTCCACGCATTCCTGGCTTCGTCTGTCATTATTTCATCATTGCGGAATGATATATCCGTCGTCTCATTTAAATAGAAACTAAATAAAATAAAAACGAGAAATGTTATTGTAGACTGATGCTTTCGACGTTATGTTTATATGTGAAAATGTTTTTTTAATGATTACCGTTTATTTTCGTGGTGGTTTTTAATTGCACTTCTGTGAATTTCGCCTTCCACCAGTTACGTTAGTTTTTATTAAACATCCTTTTTCTTTATTAGCGCGCAAAATTACCGAGATATTTTCACCTTTTTAATAGCGCATTCATAACAGACAATAAAAATATTCATTACATTCAACATTACAGTCCTGAATATTACCTATACAACTTTATTCTCTGGTTCTATATTTTTTTAAATTACACGATTCGTTTTCAAATGTATGTCAATAGTTACATAATAGGGGATGTTTGAAACGGCATAAAAAATATTTGACCTTATTCGTTACGTTATCTATTTTATCGCACAGTTCATAATATAATACTTATAGGGTATAGCAGTAGCGTGCATTGATCTATGACCAAAGTTAGACTGTGTGTAGTTTTTTGAGTTTGGCTATGAATAAATGTACATTGAGTATGAATGCCGTAGAAATGAGATCTCTGGGGCGAATGTGTGATAAAACCATGTATGATCGTGTAAAAAATATTGAAATTCGTAAAGAATGCAAGGCTGATGTAAGTGTCATGAGCAAGATTAAGAAAGGGACTCTTAGATGGTTTGGGCATGTAGAGCGAATGAACGAAGAAAGGAGTGTAAGGAGAATATATGACGCGAATGTGAAAGGAACAAGAAGCAGGGGACGCTCGAGGAAGACATGGCACGATCAAGTGAATCAAATACTTGAGTCGGGCCATGTCAGAAGTCGGAATAATAGAAGAGAATGTATGAGACGATCTATGAATGTGAATGAAGCAAGAAGTGTATGCCAAGATCGAGTTGTTTGGCGGATTATCTTCTGCTGATTTTGTGGCCTACCGAATAAATGCGCATACAAGATCCTTAACAAATTCATTTAAAAAATTTAAAGTTGGTCGCATTTAAAATGTTCTTCTCTATTCTTTTTATGGTTCGGTTTTCTTAGGGTCGGTACAGCTTTTCAGCCTTTATGGACTGCACGCCACTTGGTATAGATATTGAGGCGTTGCTATTTTTACCGCCGATGTTGTCATACTGCCAAATATAGACAATCATTATTTTGGTATTATTTAGCGTTATTACCATTGGAGCATTACATGGCGAGATATAATTATAATAGACAACGTAGGTAACAAATAGAGAGTAGACGAGGCCCAAGGCCGGAGAAAAACTTCAGGCTCCAGCCGAATTAGCAGTTCCTCGATATTATTTATTATATAATTAAATTGCACTTCTTATCCTTCACAGACTAGCTTATGTAACCTATACAAAAATACCCCTTTAATCCATAAAATGGAAGCCTTAACACGGATTATTTTAAGAAAATTTGAATTCGCCATGTCTAAGAATACTTGAATGTTATCATGAGACATATACTCGTATATCACTTTCTTGACATAAACGTCGCAATCTTCACGGATTATGTCGATAAATCAATATCGTTTGATTTTTCACACTCGTCTTTGGGTCCAACATCTTGCACTTTTATTACCTTCCGATAGTAATAATATTATGATTTCATTTATACTTTAATGCGAGTTTTGAAACAATATTTGTTCGGCATTAAATCGCCCCTCGATCCCACAAGTAGTCGGCCCGTCTAATATACGTCTAACGATAAACTCCGCAGATAGATATTTTATATACAGAGTGTATGTAACATGACGTTCCTGACACTCTCCCGAGCAATTCATTAAAACTATCATTTTTTCAATTTAAAAACTACACATGTAAAAAATAATTTAAAAAAACACTGAACCAAATATTGAACATTGCGCAAACAACGAGAAACGAATGCTGCCAAAATTGTTATGTATTTAAAATACGAATTTTGAACATTCATTACAATATGTTAATATCGACCTGTTTTTTTTTTGTTTTACTAATTGCTTACATAATGTAATTTTTTTATATACAACTAGCTGAAGAACCCGGCGTTGCCGATGGGGTTACGAATGGTTTTAACTGTCCCCTTACGGTGCCAGACGCTCGGTTACCTGAACCAACATTGTTGCTCCTAACGTATTAATATTTAATATTATTTTATAACCCTAAGATGTATTTTGCAGTATAATCAACCATAATTAATAACTGTTGATAGATTGTATTATTATTTTTGGCTTAAAAAGTAATATTGAAGTGTTAAGGAAAGTTTTGAGGTTGTGTTGTGTTATCCTCCCCCTTCCCAAAAATGGCACGAACTTATTCAAAAGTAACGCGGCAAATTTTTCAGGTCCCTACTTATAAATCAATAGATACATTATTCTTTCAATGAATTCATGAGTACCTACGGTTTATGACCGAATAGAATAATAAATATTTTATCACAAATTAATAACAATTTTCACACAGCCTAACAGTAATACTTTTTTTTAAACAGCTTATCTGCGCCACTATGTTCTCACTTAGTTCAGCTCGCTGAATGCAGCGGTGGCGACATGTGGAAGGATTTTGTATTAATGAAATAAATTGTCACCTGAGGCCAAAATGATATCAAATTTGTTTTAGTCCAAATGTCGTAATAAGCACAGCAATCGCGGTTACGTATTGTTACGCCCTGTATATGGGGGGAATCCAATCCGGAAAGAACGAGTGACCGACCAATTGGATTAACATTCCCACACAAACAAGGCCTCCTGCTGAGTCGGGATTTATTGCGAGGGTGTCTCCGCCGTTCACGTATTATTATTTACTCCGATCTCCGATGATCGATAATATCTCTCCCGCTCCAAATTCTCCAATTGCTAATTCACCCCTTGTTTACCCCCATTTCACTTCCTTAAACAAACCCTCCCACTCGGTTCTTCGTAAATTCCAAATTCTAAGGTGGTATTTATAGCGAGTTTACTTTGCAGCTTGATGAAATTTTCATCATTCATTTTTCTTTTATATTTGATAGCTTTTTGAAAATATAAGCTGTTTTGGTACCGTTTATTTATGTCTTAAGGTCTGGAAAGACTTGACTAATATTTGCTTGTTTTTTTTTTAATACTTATTTAAAATATTGATACATAGTTTTCTGAAAATTTAAAGGTGAACATTTTCTACGATTAACAAACTGGGTTGCAATCACTTTTACTTTACTTTAAATTCATTTATTTTAATGAAAATAGACATAAAAGGATTTAAAAATAACGTGTGAAAGAACTGTATCTTTCTAAGAACAAAGAAAGTTCCATTTTGCACAATTTGCACAAGCAAAAAACATGTGTTTTATAGTTTATATAATATTTATTTTATATTAAGGTCGGGTTATTTCAACTTTTAACCGTGGTCTCGTTAAATTAATATTTTCCCCGTTATGACATTTAAAACTAAACCATTATTAGCCATTATATCACACAGCTAGATCTAAAGAGTATCAACTCTAAAAAACATATTTTCAGAAATGTTGAAAAACACATTGTCATGTTATATGTGATACTGTTTTCTTTTCTGAATGGATAATGCATAAGAAAGTTCAGAATGAAACATATCTCACAAATCGTCTAAGTACCTAAGTTGGAAATGGGATTTTTTGAGTTACTACCGTTTTGTTCTACACATTTCAGCGATTTTTTTTCATTATTTAAGTTGTAACGGTTTTGTTGACATATAGCTACCCTACCAATTTAAAAAAGCTTTGTTTTTTTTTTATTTTAGTGTCATTTGAGTCGAATGATAAAACAGTAGAATAATATAAATGTAGTGTTTACTAAGTATGAAACCTTCATGTAAAAATGAGAAATAAATTTCTTAAAACTGCATCATTTATACTATTATTAGTGAAAATAATAGACTTTAAAATGTATTAGTCAATGTTACCTCAGAAACAGTCTTACACTGTTTCTAATAATAAAATATAAAAACAAATCGTAAACCTCATAGAAAACATTAAAAAAATATTTATAAAGCTGACTGGAAACAAAAAAGTAGGTAATTATTAAAAATTAATGTAATGGTTAAGGTAATGGCACTTCTGAGATCGGCGTTTTTCAAAATCACGTTCAAAAGTTGGTTGATTTCCACGTTTGAATTTGAAAAATGCTTTTCGCACTCATTCTTGACCCATTCATTTCAAAATAAAATGCTGTATTTAGAGCTCTCAATGTGCTAGAGTACCTGTACTTTGGTTTGATTTCTTTGGTTTGAGTGTCGTACTATAAACTCTCTTTGTCTTTGAAGATCAGTTAGTTTCCAGTATGCATCAGAGACTTGTTGCCTTGATGGTTAAAAAGAATGACTTTGCAACTCGGGCGACACTTGGCTCAACAAAGCGGACGAAGTTTTCTCTCTCGAACTTATTTCTTCGATTTAGAATTTGCCAGAATTTCGTAGTATTTTTGCAACTTTCGTTTTCCACGTCAATGGTTTTCTTATTTTCTTCTTTGTTTTTTTTTCTTCCGCGATATGCTTGGTTATGATCTTCAGCAATCGTGGGATTTTGAGTCATTGTATCCAGAATCTTCTCCACCGTAAGTCGATCAGCATTAAAGTGACCTCACTTTGATACTGATACCTTCAGTTCAGAATTTGAATTGCTGCTGTCGCTCGGTGTACCACCTTAGATGGTTTTGTTTTTTCAGCAGGAAACACAAAATGAGGATCCGAGTCAGAATTGTCCAAGTCACTTTCGTTTCTTCGGATTCGTGAAATACAGTAATCGGTTTGTTTGTTTTCCATTAACTGTACCTAGGGGTGCTTGGACTAGAAATATGGATGTTAGGTGGGTCTCTTGGTTTGATTGGTCGGTTGAAATTGCCAAGTCTTTTTCCATTGATATAAAAACTGGTTGCAACTCCTCATATTGAGATGGTACATCAAGGTTGACATTCTCCTTTTCAATTACAAAATTGACTAATAAACGTCCACGCCCATTAGTTTTTCTAAAACAATATAATGTACTTAGTAGCAAAAGTGTTCCAACTCAAAAAATAACCATTAGAGTCTCAACTAGGAATATTTTTGCAGAGGTATAATCAAATAGCTGTTAAAACTCTAAAAATGCATTACGGTACTTCATCCAAAATGCATTTCCTATGATTTCCTACGAGTTAATGAGATTAAAAGAACGACTCAACAAAACTGATGGAACTTGAAATGTCAAAAGTTTTTCTTCAAAACTGAAAGATGTCAAAATAAACAAAATTTTCCCTTACCTGAGCAATCAAAATTGTTACAACTCAAAATCCAGCATTAAATAATCGTCAATTCATATCGAATCTATATCAGATCAAATCACCAAAACTGGTGCAACTTGGAAAAAAACAGTTTTGTACTACCAAAGTACGTGCACTCCGCTTGCTTTCCCGGGAAACACTAAGATTAAGTAAGATTGAAACCGGCTCATTCATTCAACAAGAAGTACTTTCAGCGCCATATTTTGGAGAGTACCTATTTAAGGTATTTAAGATCTAGGTGTGCGATATATTAAATTAAATCTAAACAGTTCATGAAAATATATTTAGATGATAGAACGTATTTAAAAGTTGAAACATCCCGACCCCCTATTCTTTTTACAAACAGTAGAGGGTTCCAGAATTAATTTTGTTGTATGATTGATTACCCAATTCTCGAGAAACAGATAATAGAAATGAGGGAGATGCGTCGTCAAAGTGTCGCCAACATCGTTCAACCATGCTACTGCAAATCGTATCTACACACAGCGGCACTCCGCCTTTGTTTATACCTGCACACACAATGCATATCATTGGCTTCGCCGCTTTGGTAGTCCGTGTAGTTTTGTAGTAATTCGACGACATTCGGCACGTTTCCGTGCCATGTTTTCCTTTTTTTATATTATCTATGGATCGAGGCATGTTTATGTATCAATTTAGAAAATTTTCATAATTATTTAAAAAAAACAAAATGTTATCCTGAATGAAGATTTCTCGAATATTGTTTGTTCTGTTTTCCTTTAATAGTTGTATGTTCTAATATGCGTTGTTTGTGTTTTCAGTATGCCAAAGTCTGGACATCCGCAACGGCCCCGAGATGTTCGCCCTGCTGTCGGGCTGCCGCGTGGTGGAGGGCTTCCTGCAGATCCTGCTCTTCGACCGCTTCAACGAGACGGCCTACGCTAACCTGAGCTTCCCCGAGCTGCGCGAGATCACCGGCTACCTGATGATGTACCGCGTCAACGGCCTAAAGACCCTCTCCACGCTCTTCCCCAACCTGGCCGTCATCCGCGGCCATAAGCTCTTCAATAACTACGCCTTCATCATGTACGAGATGATGGATATGGATGTAAGAATATTACTGCTTACTTCCCCGCGGTCCTCTTAGCACAACATTCCCCTTTTCGTGATAAGTGGTGTGATGTGTCCACCAAAAATGTGGAATTCGCTTTATTTTTTCCAAAATTCACGTTAGTGTTGGGAAAATGGGTTTATTTAGCAACAAAAGCGGTGTTCTGTTCCCTTTTTTATGCTGTCTTATTTTTTGGGTTTTATATATTTTTTCAAGCTCGTCAAAACCATAGACAAATAAATATTTATAACGTATAAATATTACTTTCTTATTTTAAAATACCAGAATATCGAGTGAAAAATACGAAAATTCGTGGTTACTTAACAGAAAATTCGGAATTTTGCATTATTCGCAAGAAAATGGAAATTTTCGTGTTTTTCTGGTAAAAATGACGAATTTCGTTTAAAGATTTGCGTTATCGCAAACGCGAAATTTTCAGGTCTACAAATTGATAATTGAAAAATATGAAACAAACACCAAACAGAAGATCCCTCAAATTGTGATCTATACCGATTTGAAAACAATCTGGTTTCGCCACTTTAAGACCTTTCGACGCCTAGGCCTCAGACCGCCAAATTGTCTGCTGAAAAAACAATTTCGATACTTATTAAGTTGTTTAGTGTTTGTGGTTACCAGTCACCATAATCATGGACGAACCCTTGTTATTCGGCTTTAACTTTCACGTTTAACTGACATTAATCTTAGAAATTCTTGAGATGTTGTGCTGTTTCTGTCTTGTTGATTATCAACTCCACCTACTGCTACGTAGCAAGTAGCAAGTAACCAAGCTAACTTCTAGCCGACACTAACTTTATAAGATAAGTGGTTGCGATAGTTAAATACAAGAAGCCGACACTTCTTCTTCACGAGATAGAACGAAGGACGATATAAACAAGGACTTGTCGTGTCTATCTGTCCCACCGGATACTGGACGTCACAATATTTTTACTTGGGTACCGCTACCAACAAAGAAGTTCTATTACAAATAAACATAATAATAATAATAGTTGGATGACTTGTATAGCGCCGTTTTTGTGAAAAATCACCTCAAGGGCGCTGTACAAATATTTCTTAACTAATTATGTACAGACAGATACAGAAAACATACTTACCTGGCAGGTCGCTTCAGATGAACACAGTTTTAGAAAAAAATAATTATACAGATGATAGTTTTTCATGGTTATTTGTTTCTCCCTTTCTATTGATGTTACATTTATTAGATGATTTGTGGCACAAGAAGAGTTGGTATTTATTGAATTATTGGTATTAATTTTTAGGACTGGAAAGTATTCATAAAATGAATTTTAGGACTCGAAAATATCTATAAAATTACCTTGAAAAGCGTAATTCTCACATGGTTATGCAAACTTTTTAACCAGTGTTTAGAGGAGGGTTACACCCCATTAGATTGGAGAAGGGCTGTGATCATGCCTTTATACAAAGGTAAAGGGTCACGCATGGAATGTGGAAATCACAGGGCTATTAGCCTGCTAAGTTCAGTTGGAAAGCTGTATGGTAGGATATTGATTGAAAGGGTACAAATGAAAATAAAGGATAAAATATGGGATGTGCAAGGTGCATTTATGAGCGGAAGGGGATGCATGGATCAGATTTTCTCGCTGCGTATGCTCACAGAGAAGTTTCTGACAAAAAACCAGAAACTTTTCTGTGCTTTTGTAGATCTACAAAAAGCATACGACCGAGTTGACAGAAAAAGTTATGGAAGGTGTTGTCCAAGTATGGAGTGAATACAAATCTTATACAGGCAATCGCATCTCTGTACGAGGGAAGCGTTGCATGTGTTAGGACAAACAGTGATTTTACGGGGTGGTTTGACATCACAAAAGGTGTTAAGCAAGGCTGCGTAATTTCACCGTGGTTATTCAATCTATACATGGATAATTGTATGCAAGAATTGAAAGAGGTGGGCTTGGGCGCAAAAATGAGTAGTCTGCAAGTTTGTTGCCTGTTGTATGCTGATGATGCAGTGCTGATTGCTAATAGTATAGAAGATCTACAGTCCCTCGTATCTAGGATGAACGAAGTATATGTGAAGAATGAGCTAATGATGAATGTAAGTAAGTCTAAAGTCATGGTGTTTGAAAGAGAGAGTACGAAGACAGTGTGCAATATAGTTGTGAATGACGAATACTTGGAGCAGGTAGACGAGTTTGTGTATTTGGGAAGTATGTTTACGAGAGATGGAAAGACTGATAGGGATATTGAAAGAAGGGTGAATGCAGGAAACTCCATTAACGGAGGACTGAGGCGCAAACAAAAAGATGTCCAAGGAAGCGAAGCTAGCAGTCCACAATGGAGTGCTGATACCAACCTTGATGTATGGCAGTGAGGCATGGAACTGGCAGAGGAAGGATGAAAGTAGACTGAATGCTGTAGAAATGAGATCTCTGAGACGAATGTGTGGTAAAACCATGTATGATCGTGTGAAAAATGTTGAGATTCGTAAAGAATGCAAGGCTGATCTAAGCGTAGTGAGCAAGATTAAGAAAGGGACGCTTAGATGGTTTGGGCATGTAGAGCGAATGAACGAAGAAAGGAGTGTAAGGAGAATATATGACGCGAATGTGAATGGAAGAAGAAGCCGGGGACGTCCGAGGAAGACATGGCACGATCAAGTGAATCAAATACTTGAGTCGGGCCATGTCAGAAGTCGGAATAACAGAAGAGAATGTATGAGACGTTGTATGAAAGTGAATGAAGCAAGAAGTGTATGCCAAGATCGAGTTGTTTGGCGGTCCGTCCTCTCTGCCTACCCCTGCGGGGAAACGGCGTGATGGTTAGTTAGTAAGAATCTTTAATAAATATTAACATTTTTTATTTTACACTCTGGTTGTTTACAGTGTTGCGGGCTGTGGACGCATTTGCGCACCGATGCGTGAATTTTTAATTATATATTTTTATTTTTTATTTATTTTTTATTTTTTTATTTTTTTTTTATTTATTTAATGACTTTAGGTAAGTACTAACCGGCCGGCCTAGCTAAGCAATTTACAGGTAAATTTCTTTAATTTATGGATACGATATGTCCTATATGCTTGTCCATTTACCAGCATTTGGTTTTCCTTTACCTCGAATTACTAGCTATAGTAGTTTATATTTATTGTTCCTCATAATACGGCCAATGTCTACGAATTTCCTTCGCTTTATAGTCATAATGACTTCCCGTTATTTCTTCGTGCACTGCCCAGTCCCCACTTCAGGTTATTGCATTTTTAGGGGGATATTGCTGAACATAATTTCTCGTGTTATTTCAGTGAAAAGAGGTATAACAGTGCAATATGGAGATCCTTTTGAGTCTGCATAAAACAGTTCTCATTATATTCTTCGTTGCTTGCATAGTTTATGTTTTGTATTAAAAATTCTGTTTGCAATGTAACACGTAACTGCGTCAGATGACATCTCTTGACTTTTGATAATTTCTCTCAACCTTCCTAGATGACTTGGCGTGTTCGTATTCTCTCTGTAGTGTGGTGAGTAATGACACGCGACTGTAATGTTGTTTACGGATGGCATTCCTGCAATATTGCCTTGGATGCCTTTCTCTGTATGATCTCATTTGAGATCTTAGTTCATTCCCCCTCTCGCAGCATCCAGTAGCCAGCAGCTAGCTGATCCTTATTCCGAGCCGATGCTGCTACTGGGTCCGCTCTAATGAGCAACGAACCGAACATGAGGTGACCAGTCACCTTCGCCGCTTTGACCACCTATAAATATTCATTCAGTAATTTTATTTTATGGATGGAAATCAGCCATTACTACGGAATGTGGATTCGAAGATCGGACGTGTATTCAGTAGGTATGACCGCTCTCTGCTCAAGTGACCACTGCCCTATTAGCTCTGCTAGTTAGTTCTCGGGGTACGAGACAACTCGATGAGCGGCGCTTTTATAGGTCACGTCATCCGATTTTACAACAACATGTTATTATGTTTTCTCAGTTGGTTTGACAATATCACATTTCTCTAAGTACCCATCTACTGAACAATTATTAGGAGCACGACTTCCGCTTCTATTCCAAAGACCAAAAATATGCAAAACATAACATCTTCATTTATTTGTTTCAATGTTGGAAGAAGTGTTACTACAAGCTTTCAATAGTAACAATAAAACCAATAAAATTTATTTGTATTCTGTAATTATCTCCTACCGTCCAGTGTCCATCCTTTCTGAGCAAACAGACAGCTTCCCGTTTTCTTGATGTGACGGTGATATTATCCTGTCCTGCCTATCGTCTTCTCCAAAATCTAATATAATTACATTTGATCCTATCCACTAGCACTAGTCACCAGTGACTAGTGACTAGTGAGTAGAGAGTTGTGACGGGGCACCGCCCCCGCCCTCCGCCTGCTCACTCTCGCCTATAATATACTCTGTTGTTTACAATCTATTTCTGATTGTCCTCCCCCCTCCCCACCCCTCTCCGCCGCCTAGCAGGGCTGCCGCGCCGACTAGAAGAACAACGTAAACACACTTCGTGGACTTCACTTTGTTCAACTCCGTTTTATTAGGTTTGTTTATTGTGTCTATTTTCATCGCCAGTTTCGATCTTGTGAAAAAATCTTTTTTTAAAGGTTTCGTAAGATATCTTCCAGGTATGCTACTTATTTTTAATATTTAAGGAGAAAACACAGATAAATACAGTATAAAAAACAATATAAAATTAATAAAAAAAAAAACTTTAACCGGAGTATTTTCCTGCATCCTAACTATTTCTCACAGATTAACATAATATAATATTCATTATTATTGGCCCCATCTTTGTGTAATGAAATAGAAAATTACAAAATCTGTACCGATTTTGAGGTGTTTGTTTTATCACTGTCATACAAAGATGTGCTAATCAACAGGTTTAGCCTAGTATCTTTCTCTGTGAGCTACCCTTACATTCCTTCTGATTTTCCTCTACAGTAGACCTGTAGCTAATCTTGGTGCGGGCATGCCCGGTCCGGTCACGGCAACCCTGTATCTTGGCGCGTCCGCAGTTCACACACTTGTCCGTTGTTGTGAAACCGGTCGACCGAATTAATGACGGAATGCGCGTCCATTCCTCACGGTACTAAACACCAAAGCGGCAATCTGTCAACATTCATCCATCGCTTTGCATCAATTTAGAGGAGCTTTACCACCATTAACTTGGTCCATTAACGGAGCTTCTCGCGGTGCCGATACTATAATCATTAAGTATCGGTTCGCGTAGGGCGGCACGGCGGGCTGGGGCGGGGCGGGGCGGGGCTGGGTGGGATGGGATGGTGGCGGTCAGCAGAAGGCAGCGAAAGCGGCACCTCTATATCTTACAAAATGTTTATAATATTATTCCTTCAACTTCAATGAATGAAGTCCTCTGGAAGGCTACAACATACATCGCAGTTCATAAAACAAGTATGTTCCCTCTTTTCACTTGGAGGTGAAATACGGTAGCTGTAAAAAGTACACAAAAACAGTTTCTGTTAATTGACGAACAATTACTTGAAGAATAATATATATAATAACATATGGTATTGTTCTATAAGCCAAAAAATTCAGACCACGCCTGCCAGGCCGAAAGCGAATTTAGCGCCCTATCCATTTAAAACACCGCAAGGGTCGTTTCCGCTTAAAAGCACACGCGACTTTTGCATGAAGCGAAAATCGACCGTTTCGCCTATAGAGTTCAAAGACAGCAAGGTACATTTTCCCATGAGACGTTTTAAGACAAAAAAATCCCCCTTTTTTTGTCCGGCGAAAATAGACCTTCCGCTTATAGAATTTCAAAGAACGCAAGGCTCAGAATCGGTCAAATTTCGATTCAACACCTGAAGTTAGCCGCGGATCGAAATCGCAATCTTAAGAAAAACATCCGGAAACTACTGATAATTTTGTATCGAAAATACGGATCGATTATGGTTTCCATATGTTGGCGAGAACTAGAACTAGCGTTAATTCAGTAAGCAAAAATGCAAATCCGATCGAGTTCTGCGTTAGTTCTATTTTCAACCGCAATCTTCGTACCCGCCGGGTGGCGCTGCTTGAGTTTC
Source organism: Halesus radiatus (assembly GCA_022606495.2). Taxonomy (NCBI): domain Eukaryota; kingdom Metazoa; phylum Arthropoda; class Insecta; order Trichoptera; family Limnephilidae; genus Halesus; species Halesus radiatus. Next base: position 9,903 of record JAHDVE020005280.1, on the reverse strand, counting down.
CGCCGAACTTATACTCCTATGTGTTGCCAATGAAAGAAAAATAATAGACTCATAGAGTATATATTTAAAGAGAACGTACAAAAGCCGAAAGCGGAAAGAAAATTTTCTTAAGCTTTTGCCGAATCCCACGAAATTACATAATCCTTTATTTACGCTTATCAGAGAGGTTAAATAAATAATTTCTTGTATTTTTTCGGCATTCACTATATAGCAATTTCTAGACATTTTGTTTGGAAGTTTTAATTTACCATGTACTTTTGCTATTTTTGGATTAATAAATTCGCTACCGGTTTCGACACAACCGTGCCATTGACGAGCGTTCTAAAAACTAACTTAAAATAGAGACAGGCCATAGCTTCAATAGAGAAAAAACTAAGTTTAAACATTCAAATGTTGATAGATATTTTAAATTGTGCTCCTTAGAAACTTAAGAAATTAAAAAAATTAAATCTAAAATTAATTTAGTAAACAAGATAATAGCTCCCTGTAAATCACCTTTACTAACCATGTTTCCTATTAACTTTGACTTCTCCCACCACCCACCCCCCCTCCAAATCACCACTCCCTCTACCATCACCTAATTTCTGCACTTGTCTAATTTAAGTTAGTTTTAAGAACGCTCGTCAATGGCACGGTTGTGTCGAAACCGGTAGCGAATTTATTAATCCAAAAATAGCAAAAGTACGTGGTAAATTAAAACTTCCAAACAAAATGTTAAATAAATAGATAATCGCTTTTAAAAACCACGTCGGAAGGTTTAAAAATCACGACATTTAGAGCAATCCATTACGAATTTTACACAATAATCGTTCAAACTTATAACAGCTCCAAAATCTGATGAAAAAACGTCATTTCATTCCTTCCCGCCGATTCCACTTTTCTATGGGATAATTTTGTTCGAGAAAATTCAATCCGTTTGGAGGCAAGTGCAATATTACAAAAGTACCTACCCAAAAACGTAATCTACTGAAGCATTCGAATTCATTTCCGGGTGGGTGCCCAAGTTTCAGGAGCAACCTATCGGGATAGTATGAAAAAAATGCTTAAAAGGTTTAATAATATTTAAAATAAATGAATTTCTTGAAATAAAATTACGATTGTTTTTTACTGAGTAGGCGATTTTATACGGTGTCATTATTAATACCTACCCGATTTATTTCAATATTCATTTGAAATATACAAGGAGCAAATAAATCGGTCGACGAAAAAAATCATTAAAAATGCATTTATTGATAGAAAACAACAATTTTTTCGCTGAATTTTTAAAAAAATTATATAGCGCTGTTTTTTTTACTTTCACCTCGAACTTAGTAATTAGCTCCTAGGCCCCTTTTTGCGAGATGTGGCTCATATTTTTAAGGGAAAATATTACGCAAAACACATTTATTGAAATAATATCACTAGGGGTCGGGGTAGGAAAAGGGGTATGAGTAGGGGTAGGGGTAGGCGTAGGGGTAGGCGTAGGGGTAGCCGATATGGGTATCAAAGTGAGCGTCTCCACCTACGCAACGAGATTTGGGCAATTAAAATTTGGCAACAAACTCCTAGGCCCCATTTGTCGAGACAAACCTAACATTGAAATTTTTTTCTTTTTATTTTCTATAAATACTTGGTAGACGTAGGGTAGGAGTTGGGTAGATGTAGGGTAGATGTAGGGTAGGAGTTGGGTAGACGTAGGGTAGATGTAGGGTAGGAGTTGGGTAGATGTAGGGTAGGAGTTGGGTAGATGTAGGGTAGATGTAGGGTAGATGTAGGGTAGATGTAGGGTAGGGGTAGGGTAGGTGTAGGGTAGGTGTAGGGTAGGTGTAGGGTAGGGTGTAGGTGTAGGTGTAGGAGTAGGAGTAGGAGTAGGAGTAGGAGTAGGAGTAGGAGTAGGAGTACGAGTAGGAGTTGGAGTAGGGGTAGGAAGGTGAGTATAATTTTTTTTTCTAAATTTTCGTTTTAAAAATTATTTCCAACACACCCACTCCTTGCTTCATCCACATTTAAACACACATACACAACTACTCACAACCAATTGCAGGACTGCAATAGGCAAAACCTAGTAATTTGTAATTGTTAGTAGATGTCTTACTTCACAATGCCTTTACGAAACCTCTTCCGTTATACCAAGTTGACGGACTAATTAGTTAGTCATTAAAATGCTGGACTCCTCCATCATACCATCGAGTGTTTTGTGAATATAATTTTATTCCGACTTTTTACTGAATCTGGGTATCAATACGAATTTACCGCGAACATAATCTTCAGTGTCTAGACGACATTTTTTTACGTTTTAACCTTGATATCAAAACTTCGTCTGCCTTTTCGGATTTGGCGAAAACAACACAATCATTGGCGACGCATGCTTTTATACCCTCCGACATTACTCACTAATAACTTCTGGGTCTGGCTCTCTTTTCTCTCCTCTCTCCTCTCTTCTCTTTCCCCCTTTATTCTCTCTTCTCGTTCTCTCTATAACACCGGCGTACTTATATTAATAATTGTTAGGTATCTCGTTCATTTTTTATTGATGTCAATATATACAAGTCTCCCCAAATACCAAATTAACAAATTGCAATCAGTTTTCAACGCTTCAGCAAGACTAATACCGGTGTATCCAAATATTCTCACATTTCAGAGCATCTCAAAAATCTCCACTGGCTCAAATGTCCTGAAAGAATCCAGTTCAAGCTCTGCTGGATGGTATTTAAGTCACTTAACGGAATGGCTCCGACTTATCAGAACTGTGTATTCCTGAAAATACCAACTCACGGCAGTCCACCCCTAGGTCAACAGCGTCATCAGCTATCGGGAGGTTGAAGGAACCAAACACACCCACACACACTAAGTTCGGTGATCGTGTTTTCGGAGTATCAGGACGTAAAGCCTGGAATGAACTGCCGCATGACTTAAGAATTATCAAAGACTCAATAGAATTCAGAACTAAACTTAAAACACATCTTTTCAGACAATCGTATCCATAAATTGAAGAAATTCACCCGTAAATTGCTTATAGCCTAGGCTAGCCGGTTAGTACTTACCTAAAGTCATTAAATAAATTTAAAAATTATCTCATCGGTGCGCAAATGCGTCCACAGCCCGCAACACTGTAAATAACTAAAAGTCTAAAAAATAAATAAAAAGTGGTAATATCCATTAGAAGCTTCTTACGCTTTTAAAGGTCATTTTATAAACATTTTCCAGTCCTAAATTTCAAATAAATGCCAACTCTTCTTTTGCCACCAATCTTCTAATAAATGTAACATCAATAGAAAAATAGAAAAGGAGGATAAAATAGCAACTGTAAAAATATCATCTCTGTACTTTAATTTTCTAATAAAACTGTGTTCATGTGAAGCGACCTGCCAGGTAACTATGTTTTTCTGTATCTGTTTGTGCATAATTACATAAAGAATAGGAATTAAGATTTGTACAGCGCCCTTGAGGTGATTTTTCACAAAAACGGCACTATACAAGTAATCCAATTATTATTATTAGGGTTCATGATAAATTCATATATCGTTAGCATACAACGAAAAGTGGTCAAATCATTGTCATTGTTTTTTAGGCAGAGTGAGATTTTGCATGGATTCAGGCCCATAGTTTCACAAGTTGGATTTTGTTTCATATGCATAGAAAAAATTCTGACTTGCGAAGTTGTGAGTTTGTGTGTGTATGCAAAGGGACAGGGATCTTGACTCGGCCACCTTTAGTTGTATGCTCACTATATCGTATGTCTGTTCTCTGTTCTCAAGCCACTTACAAACCAAATGTTAGTGTAGTTTACGTGTAAAGTTGTTTAGTGCATATTATGGTAACCTGTAATTTACAAGTGCTTTTAAATGATGTATTCACTACCTTATCAGGTGATTTGCACTGATCTGAAGAACGCCGTTGCAAGGATGATTGATTGATATCCAAAATCAAAAAATCAACAACTTGCATGGGTGACGCGTGTTTGAAAATTTCCTTTTAGGACATTACAGTTAGTTTGATCTTGTATGAATCATTCATGCGGCCCTCGGAGCTTTCCAGACTGTTCATTGTTCCGTGTGTATTACAAAGAATGAAGTGAATGTATTATTCTTTTCAGGAAATCGGACTTTATTCCCTGACGGACATCACCAGAGGCTCAGTGAGGATAGAGAAGAATTTTAAGATGTGCTACGTCAGCACTATCGACTGGGACGTCATAGCCGCCAGCGGGAAGGAAGGCCACTACATTAAGGTTTGTATTTTAGTCCACACCGTGCTGTTCTTTAATGTCTAGGATTATCCGATTTAACTGTTGCATGTGTTTGTCAATGGCACTGGAAGGACCGAATAAATAAATAAATCCATATTAGCAGCACTTACATTTAACAGGCTGCATTTTAATAACGAAGATAAACGACAATATTTTTTTATTCATAATATTATTCTAATAAAGCGAGGAAATCTACTCGCATCGACATAACTGATTTTGAAGGTGGTATGATTTATTTTAAATGAAAATTTATTTTTAATTTCTGTGACTCGAATGCATCTAATCCGTCGATCATTCTTCGGGTTCGGCATTTTAAAATAGACTTGTAAATAACGTAGCTGTTAAGGTCTCGCTAGACTATGCGGCTTCGTCCATTCATATTATTTATAAGTTATAAGAGATAATCCGTGTGGCATTTGGCGGACTGCGCTAACCGAATGTACCGATTAGTGCAGCTGAATTCACACTGCGCGCTGCGTGGAGAGCGGCGGAGAGCGGTCATGTTTTGTCTATTGTGCGCAAGGCCGCTGCGGTGGCAAGGTCACGTGACGTCAAGGTCGCTGAAGAGGGCGTCAAGGTCATCGGGCAGGCGTCAGGGTCATCCAGACGAAGGTCGCTGTTACAGCTGGATGTGGGGCGTGTTGCAATCAGCCGCGAGAGCGCATCGGTTAATGAGCTCGATTGTTTTTGTTTTAGGCAGCGTAAAACCTGTCCATTACTGTCTCTGTTGGCATTGTATCTTCATTCGCGGATATTAACCCAAATCACTAAGATTTAGGTTACGAGTAAGATTTATCTCCTTGCAGCGAAACGTTAGGATGTTTACAACACAATCCATTGACGGCCTTATTGATTCGTGAATTGAAGCATTGTATAGCTTTTACTATAACAATCACACCTTGTTGTGATTTTCCTGTTTGTGTTCGCACTAATTCAAAACTGGCAAAAGGTCATCGCTCCGCTGCCAAATAACTGTAGATCGCGCTTCCGTTAATGCTGCGATATGAATGTTTCCGATAAGAGGAAATTATTGGCAGGTGGAACGTAAACACGGCGGGAACGCTACGATCTTTAGACATTAGACAGGGGCGCAGAGGGCCTCGATTAGTTTTGATTTTTTGGTGCCATACAATAATAAGTGATGAATTCCTCAGGGGGATCAGTGGCCAGACGGATCCCCTCTGTCCCTCCGTCTCTCCGACTCTCCCCAAACCCACAAGCTACAAGCTACAAGCTACGCGTCAGGCCGGCGCGTCTACTAGTACTAATAATGCTTCAGTGGTGTACTACCAACAAGAACAAATCCCAACACTTGACCCCCTCGTTTACCCTATGAGTCTCTTCTCCCCTACTCCCGGTGCCTCAGCTCATATAGACTGTTGGAACTTTTACTTTTGCTCGGTTTTCAATTGAGATTAGGTTCACCTGTCTGATATGCATACATTCATAAGGCGCATACTCTACCCTTGGTTTGATTTGAGCGCCTCTTTATTGTACAATCATTCGCGTATAAGCACGAGGCTCGTGTGAATTAATGGTGAGCTGTGGATGCGGGAGAGATTCAGTTATAGTTAAGATGCCAACCGATTTTAATTTCAAGGAGTTGTTCTTCGGTTGTCACGAAATTCGATAGGTTTTCATCCAAAAGTCATGTGGCAATTCATCAATAAAACGAGCATTTTAAATTCCTAACTGACGTCGCTACTGGTTTATCGAGATCATTTCTAGAAGTAGTCACTAGTCAGCAAGCAGCGTCATTTCGGCGCACTCGTCGCCGCATTCCCCGACCATTCGCCTGATTGGATATATGTCACCGCTATGGAATTTGTGTCCTAGATGTGTGTTTATTAAAATTGATTTGCTAGTTATTCTGTTTCTGTACATGTGACCATAATAATGAAGGTTTTCGATTAATTCTGCCAAATAAACGAAACATAGTAACATTATATTTTTCCATTTAACGCGAGGTAGATACTCTCATAGATATTTAAAAAGATTGAAAGCTGAAAACATTAAAATTAGACCTGCCTATACCATATTAATAGAACTTTGTTTTTCAATTGAACCAAAAAGGAAATAAAAAGTTCAGAAAGTGTTACCCACGCTTATTCGCTTGAAGGTCAGCCGCATCTCCAGTGGGTCGATAGGCGCTACGCCAGGGCACCTATCGCACTTCTATATACGACTATATGGGATCTTGGGCCAGGACGAGGAAATGAAAGAGACTTGCTTGGACCCCTTCTTATTATCCTAAAATGGAACCTTATTATTCTCGTATTGTACTCGTTAACTGACTAACTTAATCATTCTATCTGAAATTCAAAGCTAGTGATAATGATATTTATTGTAAGGCACCTATACTATTTTTTTAGATGACTGTATATAATTAAATTAATAATAATTACTTTGTTTAAATCCACTGTATTTAATATGTAAATATCTACATGTTTCAGAAGCAAAGCTAAAAATAATGACACAAATAATAAGAAAATAGGTTAAATTAAAACCCAAACAAAAATTAAAAATAAATGATGAAAGTAGGTAAGTAATAAATTATAAATGTCAAAATAATTGAAAAAATAAAAAAAAAAAGAAATATTAAATAAAAAGTTGTATTAGAAATTTAAAAAAACAAATTATTTTTATTATTAATATAAAGAAAATAGCAAGGAATAAAAAATAAAATAATAATATTATTATTAAAATTTATATTAGTAATATCATAAATGTATATAAAATTATATCTCTGTTATAAAGGAAATCTGGTTTTTGTTCGTTGACCGTGAGCTCTGGCGTCATAATTTTTTTTCTATTCGACATTTATTGGGCAACGCAACTATTTTCAGCTTACAGTGCTATTTTCATCATGAGGTATGTAGCTTTGATATGTGGGATTGCTAGAGAATAAGTTACCCATGCATTTTATTATTTAGATACTTCTCATGGCTATGGCCTATGACTTTATGAGAGAAAATACATTGAATACTGCTTACTTGATAGTCCCTTCTCTCTTTTTCCACGCAATATACTTTAATATTATCAAACTTAGTCGAATGTATCTATAATTACATGTTTATTATTTTTTAAAGGATTTATATTCATAAATGACATTGGCTCAAAATTAAACTGTTGTTTTTTCGCCGATGATCTCTAAATTTCTATTTTTGATCATCAGCTGTTTCAAAATGACCTCTATACACTCAATAAATGGTGTATTGTCAATGATATGCACCTAAATGTTGAGAAATATTACACTTTAAACTTTACTCGAAATAGAATTATAAAGAACTTTTCCAACGTTAGTAATAATAATATTCTTAAAAAGTATTAATTGTTTTTGTGTTTAATTCGTAGAATTCCATTTTTTTTTTAAAGTATCTTCCATAAGAGATCAAGTAATCACTCTCGATTCTAAAGTCATATTCGACAAGGGGGAGAGGGACGTCGGAGAGTTATTATTTATTAATTCAAAATAATGAAAGTATTATTACGCAATACGATAAACATATTGTTTTTAAATAGAAAAATATTTGTTAAGTATTTTATAAATTTACATAGGCTTAGCATTTATCAACAACAATGTTTTTTTTTGTAATTCGGATTACAAATTTTTGGTTACGTTTATTTACAAAAACGCAACGAAAAATTATTAAACATACTTTTCTCCACTTTAAAAATCATATTCGTATTTTAAATATTTTGTAAAACATAATAGTAAATAAACATAGTAGTAATATAAACATAACATATATTTTTCTATTTAAAAAACATCATGTTTATCGTATTGCGTAATAATACTATCATTATTTTGAATTACTAAATAATAACTCTCCGTCGTCCCTCACCCCGTTAAGGACATTCAGTGTAAATCATTCAAAATGATTGGATTTATTCACAGAATATGTAAACCACTCAAGGACCCTCAATCAATTCTAACGGTTTATGACGCCTTAATTAGAAGTAAACTGGAATACGGAAGTTGTATTTGGAATCGACCGGTCAGTGGCTGAGTTGGCATCTCGTTTGGGTCTCACACAGGCGTCGTGAGTTCAATTCCTCAGCTGGCTAAGTCCTCCATTTACCACACAAGCAACATCTTCGGCTTACTGTGATGGTAGTAGGAGATTTTCAAATATTGTCATCAGTTTATTCGTAATCAGGGAATATTTGTCTTTCTTAAAAAAAAATCCTTGTTACTACAAATATGAAAACATTCTTGCACCTCTTAAAAAAAAGAGCAAAGAATGTTATCTTTTAAATGTGGTTTACTTGACCATCTTAGATCATAAGACATACGTCTTCAATACTTCAGCATTAATTTACTTAAAATTAGAAAGCAATTGATTGATTTAATATGATTATACAAAATAATTGACGGTCATCTCGATACTACATTGTGTCTGAGCAGAATTGAAATAAATGTACCTAATTCCCACTGTTAAAGACGCCATAGCGCATTCCACCTGAATACGCTCAGAAATAATATTGCCTACTTTAGTCCCCTGTCTCAATTGTGTCGACTATATAATAAGATTGAGTGTACTAATGTACACATTTTTGTCTATAATTTATACAGCTTCAGAAAAAAAGTCCTGCTATTACTTAAAAACATGTAACAATGGTCGGGCTAATTATATTGTGTTCACTTTTGTCTCTCTCTCTGTCTCTTGTTTTTATTGTATTATGTATCATTGTGAGGGTTTGTAATTTTAACTGAGTTTTTATAAGTGGATTGTCCTCACGAATGTGTGAAAACGCAGTATAAATAAATAAGGTTGAAATTAATCTTCACTTTACACTGAACGTACCACCAATGCATTTAATATTTTCCTGCCGGATGAACCATTGCTAAAAAAATATTATTTAAATCTTCTTAAAACAGAAGTTAGAAAAAAACCTTTTGCATTCGATTGCGCTAAGAAAAAAATCACGCATGAAATGAACGTGTTTTTGTCGATTGGCCACTGAAGTCGTTTTGGAGATGCCATTTTGTTGTTAACGGTGACAGTGTCACCTAATCATTGCCGACAGCTGACATGATTGAAAAACAACGTAAAAAAGATATTAATTGCGCTATATTTGGTGATAAACTGGCTGCACATTTTCTTAGAAAGTTGTTTTAATCTACATTTTTAGATAAAACATACAGATTGTTAAGAGACTTTCTTGACTTACAACCAGTGATTCCTGACCGGTATTCTAAAAGACGCTGCCAAATGAAAATAGTCACAGATAAAAAACTGCGCGAATTTTATGACGCCGTCGTTTTTAGTTAAGACAAACAATATGCCATTTTCAGAGTGAAGTGATATTTAGCTATCTTCAAAACCCAACCTACTTGAAATGGTATGAAGTCGTATTTCGCGTCATATAAGTTGTCCATTTGTAGACGCTACGACATTAGAACGAGCATCATATTTTGCAAGGATAACACACATAGACACCAAATACGATAGAGATGGAATGTTAAAAACACTCGCCGTTTGACATGTTGTGTTGTGTCGTGTTGTGTTGTGTTGTGTTGTGTTGTGTTGTGTTGTGTTGTGTTGTGTTGTGTTGTGTTGTGTTGTGTTGTGTTGTGTTGTGTTGTGTTGTGTTGTGTTGTGTTGTGTTGTGTTGTGTTGTGTTGTGTTGTGTTGTGTTGTGTTGTGTTGTATTGTATTGTATTGTATTGT